>SNQJ01S0114514.1:50934-72182 GCA_010110895.2 Picea sitchensis
TCTGATCTCTACCATACTTCTAGTCCCAAGAAGTAATGCATTTGGCCCAAATCCTTCATTTCAAATCTGGCAGTTAATGTCTGCTTGCATTCAGCAATGAGACTTTCTGAGCCGGTGATGAAAAGATCATCCACATATAGGACTAGAATCAAACATTCGTTTCCATTAATGTTATAATATAGGTTTGGGTCAATTGAGCTTTTATTAAAACACAAACTTATCAGGAAACCATCCATTTTCTCGTACCAAGCAAGTGGGGCTTGCTTTAAGCCGTATAGGGCTTTCTTCAATCTGCAGACATGAGATTTTTCATTGTGTATAACAAAACCTTCTGGCTCTTCAATGTAGACTTCTTCCTCAATTTCGCCATTGAGAAAAGTTGTTTTTACATCCATCTGATGTAGCTTCCAGCCCATGGAAGCAGCTAGAGAAATGATGGATTGAATGGAGGTATATCTGGCTACTGGTGCAAAAGTCTCGTCATAGTCGACTCCCTCTATTTGTGAGAACCCTCTAGCCACGAATCTTGCTTTATATTTTTCAATGCTTCCATCAACAGCATGTTTGATTTTGTAAACCCATTTGGAAGTTACTACAGACTTCCCTTCTGGCCTTGGGACAACATCCCATACATCATTCTTTAGTATAGATTGATATTCTTCAGTCATGGCATCTTGCCATACATGTTCATTTGAGGCTTCTCCATGACAAGTAGGTTCTAAAACAATAATGTGAGTCATAGCTGAAAGGTAGCTAGAGAATCTCTAAGGTTTCTTGCTTTCTCTAATTGCTCCTTGTGGAGCTTTATGTCTTTTTGCTTCTTCTAATGTTTGTCGTGCCCAAGCGGGTCTTTTATGTCCAATAGTGGTGTCTTTAGGTACATTACTTGGGGCAACCGAATCTGTTGGAGGAGATGAATCAATTTGAGTTGTAAGCTCATCTGGAACACTGTCTGTCTCCCTTTGAATTTCTAAACGAGGAGAAGGTATTGTATCACCATTTATTTCCATCTGAGCTTCTCTGGATTTCTGGAAGGCTACTTCTTCTTCAAAGGTGACGTCTCTGCTTACTTCAATTTGTCTTTGTCCTAGGATGTAGATTCGGTATGCTTTTGAGGATTCACTGTATCCTACAAAAGTACCTTTCCTTCTTGAAGGTTCTAGTTTGGATCTCTTTTCTTTMGGTACATGAAGGTACACTGGACATCCAAATATTCTRAASTGTTCGATTTCAGGTTTCACTTTAGTGAATGCTTCTTCTGGAGTAATGTTTTTCAGGATCTGATGAGGGCTACGGTTTTGAACATACACTGCAGTCATACATGCTTCTGCCCATAGAGTCATTGGTAGACTCTGATCATGTATCATTGCTTTAGTTGCTTCAATGATAGTTATGTTCTTCCTTTTAGCAACCCCATTTTGTTGAGGGTTGTACGGCACTGTGAGCTCCCTCTTGATCCCTGCTTCAATACAAAAATTGATGAATTGTTTTGAGGTGTATTCTCCTCCATTGTCTGATCTCAATACTTTGATTTTTCTTTCGATCAAATTTTCAACCTAAGCTATGAATTCTTGGAATTTGGCAAGGACTCCATCCTTGTTCTTCAGAAAATACATTCAGGTCTTCCTGGAGTGATCATCTATGACTAGTACATAGTACAAGTACCCATTTAGGGATGCAACGGTCATTGGCCCACATACATCTGAATGAATCAAGTCCAAAATTTCCTTGGATCTATTGTGATTGCTAGGAAAGGATCCTTTAACATTTTTACCAAGGGTACACCCTTTGCAAACGCCTTCATGCTGGATCTAGATCTCTAGTAGACCTGTTACCATTTTCCTTAGAGCTGAAGAACTCTATAATGAATGTGAGCAAGCCTTCTATGCCATAGCTCACTTAGGCTAATAGTGTCATGTAGTAAGGCTTGAACTGGTTTGATGGTCAACTTGTATAGGCTATTGTCTCTGACGCCGATTACTTTGGAAGAGTTGATATGAGAGTCTTTGTGCCATGCAAGGACTCTCCCTTCTAAGAAAGTGATTTTGTAACCTTTGTCCTCAAGAGCCAAAATAGAGACAAGGTTTCTCTTCATTCCTGGTACATATAAGACCTCTTCCAGTTTGAGCTGCATATCTGAATATAGTTGGAAGTTGGAGGTTCCAACTCCTCTTACATTATATCTAGCATCATCTCCAAGGACCACATGTAGATGTGTCTCCTTCTCAATGAAGTGTGTTAAATGATTTCTAATACTGGTCATCTGCCTGGAAGCACCACTATCAATTAGCCAAGTGTTTTCATTGAGAGGAACCATACCTGAGAGTGCTAAGATGTTGATATCTTCATTGCATTGGAGTTTGGAAGTTGAGCTTGCTTCCCATCATGAAATTCCTCATCTTCATAAACCCTTGTCAACTAGGCTAGAAAAACCTAATGGCTAGGCTAGGCTAGCACTTTTAGGTTTTGTTGGGCTTATGACTGCCAACAATAAGCCTTTATGTATGATAGCTTCTTCAAGAAATTCTCAGAAATAACATTCAGAATTTTCTGCAAAAGTTTGACAAAACCCTAGAAGCTCTTAGGGTCAAAATTTTGAAAATGCCCGGAATTTAGTTCTGAGACTTGTTGGTGGTACGCTAAAGGAGGTTGTACCTTTCTAACTCTTTTTCAGCCCAAGCATCCAAGTTATAGTGGTGGAATTTCTCTGAAAAAGGAGGTCGTACAGATTTTTTGGAAACCCTAGGAGGGACGTACGATTTCTGCAAATGAGAGGGTAGATGTTATGGAGAAGGCTTGTGCAATGGGATCTTCAAGACCTATGCTCTGAAACCATGTTGAGTTTTCATAAGCTAGGTTAAGCAACTAGTTCATTTCAATTTCATCATGTCTTAACCATAAACAAGAATGTTGCGGCAACCAAGATCACAAGAAGAAACACCATGCACAAGTACACAAGATATATTCTGGGAAACCCTTCTCAAACAAGGGAGAAAAACCCAGCCAAATCCTTTGCTATATTCTTCAAGAGAAAGACCTTTCACCACCTAAACGACTTAGCACACAAGAGGGTGCTTAAGCCCTAGAAACCCTAGCGCCCAAGAGACGTGTGCACCTTTGCCAAAGAGAAGTACTTGCTGAAATTACCAAAACATGTGAGGAGGATATGATTCTACAATGGAGAATCATCTCCTACTTATATTAGACTTTGACTGATTTAGCAAGGGCGTCTTATTTGCACAACAGGGCCGACCTCTCTAAGTCAAACACACTTTATTATTATAATTAATATTTTCATTATTAATTATCTTCTTTGAATTAATCATATTAACATAGGGCCGACCTGTATCCTTTACATAATAACTAGGGTTATAGGTAGATCTGACTATTGAACAATATATAGCAAAGGATCTAATACACCCACTAGTGCTCATCCACTAGAGGCCACATCCATAGGGATGCCATATACCTGAGTCACTGCATTACACAGATGAGTTAGGTCCTCACACGTGCACTTATGCTCATCCCTAATCACGTCTGCTCTACAGATCTGCTTTCCCACTGCCACCAACAGGAGTATCATCTGGAGTCTTCACATCAACTCTGTTGTTGTTCAGAGGAGGCCATCACATCATCTTCGTTCTTATTCTCATGATGACGTGCCCAGCGCTTTTCGGAATTTCCCACGTTCACCTTGTGCTCAGCCACAGGCACGTCCTAACTCAACAGATCGCTCTTACAACGGATAATCATCTGGAGTTCTTCTCTCTCACGTCATGGAGGAGGCCATATACATTCCTAGCCCCTGTTCTAGGCTGGAACCACGAACCCTATATCAGGGGCTTTCTCTCAGGTTTGTAAGCTGAGAGTAAGACTTCACATAGCTGCTATATTCCACATCTCACAGGTTGTAAGCTGGAGGATGTCTCCTATAGTTGCATTCATCAACAAACTGATCCAAATTCCCTGTCACAGCTCAAGGAAAACAATCACAAATTTCTCCACTTCAAACTTGCCCAAAAATCTCACTGCTCACTATCACTCAGAGCCTAAGCTCTGAGACCATGTAAATTTTAATGACAAAAATCAGCAAGCAAATATTCTGTCATACACTTAGCAACCAGAGATAATTGTCTTGCATAAACTCTGAAATGTCTAAAACCCACATTAAAAAATTTCCCTAAGCAGAAATACACATTGCTAAGTAATTATGCAGCGGAAATAAACGCAATTAACAGCATTCAATCACCCATGAATAACTCAGAAATTTAGGCAAATGTCAGGGAAAACCCCGATGTGGGGAAACCCAATGAAAGAGAGAGATCTTATTATTCAGCTTTAGGAAAATACATATCAGCAGCAAAATCACAATTTCCAGCAAGAGAAATCCACTTACCGCACACTAAAAATAGTCCCAAAATTTTTCCTCGTAATCCTTGCCAAGTCTGTACTGTTGTACAGCCCTCCCAAAAAACTATAGCTCAAAATCTATGCACACAGTCATCTGTACGGACTGTTCTGTACGACCCAACAGCAGCAACTAAAACCCTCAATACAGCCTCGAAAACCATGCCAAAACTGCCTCGATTTTCCGTGCCCTCTTTCCCTTGCTATATGGACTGTACGAACTGTAGGGATCCGTACAATACGACCTCCAACAACACAAAAATAACTCAGCACTAAAACAGAGATGTTCCCTTGGGATTTGTGCCCACTTTCTCTTGGGAAATATGCCCTCTGTGCTGCCCTAATTTTCCTCTCTCAAGCCTACTCGAAAATTCTCTCTCAATCTCCTTGCACTAAAACAGAGATGTTCCCTTGGGATTTGTGCCCACTTTCTCTTGTCAAATATGCCCTCTTTGCTGCCCTAATTTTCCTCTCTCAAGCCTACTCGAAAATTCTCTCTCAATCTCCTCTTGTCTCTTGCACACTACCCAATGCATTCTTTTATAAATCTGAAAATGGCATTTTCCCTCCAAAGTGTCTTTTCACCTTCCCCAACCCTAAATCCAAAGGCCAAGATTTAATCTTGCCTTTACAAGATCAAGGGCCATGATTCATTCCCTCCAAAATAAATCACTTAAAATATTAAAGTACATTTCACTTTATTACATAAGTGCACTTTATGAAATAAAGACACTTTAATATTAGAAGGTACACTTTATTAAAAAGTCACTTTAATAAAAGAACCACTTTACAACTTTATAAAAACCCATTACAAAGTTAAGTGCATAGTAGTGTCAACATAAGGTTATATCCGCATACAAGACAAAACATGTGGAGTACCTCCCGAGCTAAAAAGCTAACAGATACAACTCAAGGTCTACTTCCGGCCCTCAAGCGAACCTGAACATCTATTCTGAAACACAAAGGTGGATCACCACTTAACAACGTCCCTTGGTGACTTCATTGAAGAAAGATCGTGATTGATCATGGATATTGAATATATACAAGTGGTGCAGGATATTGTTTGGGATTTTTGTCACATTAAAAGGGGAGAAGATGAATCTATTCATGAGTTCCATGTCAGATTTATCTATTCATGAGTTCCATGTCAGATTTATCAAAATCTATGATAACCCCCCCCCGCACACCAACCAAGAGACATTACGGTGGATTATGCCTTGGCTTTTGATCCAGAGTTTTGTTATCTCTTTTGAAGTCGGAAACCAACAAATTTAGGGCAAGCTTTCTTGGCTGCTGAAAGAGTTGAGGAAGTCCTTACAGCTGCCCGAAGACTGCTAGAACTTCTTGCTACTGTAGAAGAACATGATGATGGAAACCTTGCATCTTATCAAGTTTCCATAGATGAACAAGATGATGATGACTCATGCTTTGATGATCACGAACAGGTAGTTGCAGGAGTTTAGCCATGTACAGAGTTCCATAAATATGAAGCTAGAGAGTCGGGTTTTCAAGTGTGTTCGTTGGTTTCTTCCATTAATGATGATAAAATACAGCAGGAAGAACAACAAACCAATTATGCAGGCTTGAAGCAGCGGGAATCTTTACCTTTGCATATCCCAACCGTTGTTCAGGAACAGTTTGATCAGATACCATTGCAGCAAGGAGATCAACCTTGATTTACCAAAATAAATTTTCACTTTAAAAAATGAACTGATGATTATCATGATTCTTTTACACTTTGTTTATTTATCCTAAATATTTTCATAAGAATATTTCACCACCATAAAACCCACTAACTTACTTTCAGAAAATGATGATCTCAAACCATCTCATGCACCTTAGAAAACGTTATATTATTATACCATTCCTTCTATTGATGAGATTAAGGCTTCATTACTACAATATTGTAGGGAAATCACCATTACTGTACCATCTATTTTAGCTATGAGAATACAGGTTTACTGGTGCAATACTGCAGTTGAACATGTAAGAAATACAAGCATAAATCAGAGCGTGCCCTCTTTCAAAAACTTGAATTATAGAGGATGACATTGACTTTGAAACCTAAACAAGACATGCACATTATTTCTCATGTTTGAGATCAGGGTCAACAAGCAAATGTCAAATTGTAGAACTAAGAAAGCAAATATGGATGGGCAATGAGGAGTGTGTATTTAATTCATCAAAATCAACCCCTGCACAACCTAAATAGGTCATTGTCCAAAAATATTGTCCATAAAGCTATATGGCTTTTCTTTATTCGTACATATTAATTGCTTTGTATATATGCTTTACTCTCCAAAAATATTGTCAATGAAGCTATATGGCATTTCTTCATTACTACATATTATTCAATGTGTATATATGCTTTACTCTCCTAGATGTCTTATTTCAATAATACAAAGAATAATGTTAAATAATCACCTCCATAACAAATAAAATACATCAAATAACCCTTACATGTGTTGATGAAGAAAATAGCGCACGTAATCGGACACCACTTGGGAATCTGCAGCCTGTAACAGARGAATCAAAAAGCATACAAAGAAATATCAGATGGATACTAAAAGGACTCCAATGAGCAATTATTTAGAAAACCAATAGACCCTTTCATTCAACTCACAAAACATCTTAGGAATAACAMGTATGCACCTACCAAACTCTCAGATGTCACCTCTCAAACTCTATACTCGTCAATCAAACAAAAATCATGAGGATGAACATCCAAAAATTACYTAAGCAAAATATTTTTATTTCATGCATGCAGTGAATTGGGGAAGTTCTAAATATCCCTCTTTGTTGCAAACTAACAAAGAAGACATACAAGAAATGAAATTAATTTTATATTAATGTCCWCTAGATAGTGGAAACCAAACTAGATCAAAGGGGCTAGAGATTACAAGAGAACTTCTAATCCATGTCAAAAACGTAAAATGCAACAGTTTGATAAGATGGCTTTAACTATCAGCTGTAGTAACAAATATGGTATAGGTTGCTTATATGGACCAACTTTAGAAGCAGACTTTCATAGATAAATGGTAAATTCATATCAGGCCAAAAAACAAGAAATATGAATTATTCCCCTCAATTACTAGATTAATTAACATACAATTTGATGAATTACAAAAGTTCTGTAGGAATATATAGAATATGTAAACACAACAATAAATAATACACTGGAGTGGGGAGAATCGTGCATATGGCAAGCCCAGGATAGGTTGCTGAACCACTCTCTCCATTTACACCAACTCCTTATACATCATTATTGTGATCCCAGCCAGTTGTGGTGATTTCACTAGCTAACTTTAATAAGATTACAATGGGTCCGATGATGATCAGATATAATATAATTAATGGTAACAGACTCATATGTCATTATTAACATACATATGGTCACACGCAACATCATTACTAAATGTCAGTGTGTTGTTTACTCCTTCAATACCCCCTTCAAACGAGTGTCTGTCTAAATGGAGACTTGGGAGAATAAATATACATGCTACAGCCCCAAGGCTTCAGGCAAAAGGGGAAATAGCACCAAGTCTGTAAAATAAGAAGGCATTGCATGGACGCAAACAGGCTCCCAAAGCTTGATATGTGAGGATTGATGAGCACTACAAGAGAAATGGATTCAGAGGAAGTCAATCAAATCCTAATTTGCACATAAAAATCAAAAGAAAAGATAGATGTTGTATGTGTATCATCTGATAATTACAGGTAACATCACAAAGATGATTAAAGAACTGAAAAATGAGCTGCAAAAACCATTCAAAATGACATATTTAGGCCTATTTCATTATTGTTTAGAAAAGGAATTATGGTAGAAGGATAGCAGTACCTTCATGTCCCAGACCAAGTGCACACAAAAAATACAGAAAAGAATATGCCAGATTACAAGTCAGGAGCAACTCCTATTTAGATACAAAATAAGTTATCAACTTCTGAAGATTCAAAGACAGTGGATGCAATTTTATATAGGCAGCTAGTAGGGAAATTGATCGATTACTCCTACCAAACTAAATTGAGTCTTGCAGTTGGGATCATTTCATGGCACAAGAGGATTCCCAAAGTTCTTCACTGTAAAGCAACAAAGAGAATCCTCAAGCATGTGAAATGTACTATGCATTATGGACTTGAATTTGTGCAGCGTGCTTGCAAGGTAATAACTTCGGTTGGGTATATAGATTCTGATTGAGCAAGTCACATGGATGAGAAAAGCATCACCACAGGCTACTCATTTAGCAACGTATCAAGAGAAATTAAGGGATTAGTAAGAAGCAACAACTTTTGTGTCCACCTCAACACAGAAGCATAGTATAAAACAACAGTCAGTGCAACATGTGAAGTGATATGGCTAAGGAGGGTTCTCAGTGATCATGACCTTCAATAGAATTTTTTAAGCCCTGACCCTCTATTATGACAATCAAGATATGATAGGTAGGGCATATCTCTAAGGAGTCAATTTTTGCACTTTCTCGGCCAATGATGCCCGATGTGAAGTTGTAAACTTAGTCCCATTAACCTTTTGATCATAACTATTCATGAATGGAGATGTTTTCTTTCTTCCTTTCTTCCTCTCTTCCTTTTTTTCTGTACTAATTGGACTTGCAGGGCCATTATAGAATAAGAATCACTGAAACCCTAATCAAGAGAAGCATACAAAAAAACCTTTGAAACATGCTTGGACGACCCTCTCTCTTTTTGGAGACATTGATTTTAGCATTTAACAAAGCCAAGGTCATTAGTTCTATAGTTTCCAAAAGTGAGACCAGGAATCAAACAAAAAGCTACTTAAATGAAAAGGTGTTACTCTATAAACAGCTAAAACCTTGCACAGGCCAAGCTATAGTGGTCTCCCCTCATCCGACCAAATACAAATATGTTTGAGCTTCAAGATCCATTGCTTCTAATTTATTCTAAAAAGGCACAATAATTGAACTATTCTATATAGTATAAATTATTGTCACCATACATAGACGTTATCTCTCTAATGGCGATAAACTTGTAATAGATTAAACTTTCTCAATTAAGACTGTAGCATTTTCTTCCAATGTGGTTGTTACTCCCCCGAGCAATGGTGAATAGAGTATATATGGGATGATCCGCTAACATATTAAAGGCTTCTCCTTGCAAGACCTTCTCCATAGAGATTTAACAAACCTTAATTTGTGACCTCAAGTGTTAAGAGAGTTTTGGCATACAACGAGTTCCTCCCAATGTTTCATAGTCTGGCTCCTTCATGCCTAGTCGCTCCCCAGATGGCATCTTTAAAAAGTGTATTGGCTCCTTCTCCCTGATCAATGATCCTACAGAGATTAATCCTTCCTCTTCCTTCTTTGTGTCCACCTCTACCTCTGATATGGGTGCTTCCCCTCTCCACTCTCATTCTGCACTTGCTTATGATGATCAGTAAAACTTATCTTGTTATTTCTAGGATTATATATTTTGCTTACTTCCCTCATTCAGTAGTTTACCTGCTTTTAGCTTAAGCTTTTCCTTTTAGCAGGACTCCCATTGACTTATCTTTTTGGTCATTCATGGACATCAATAAAATTATCTTATCTTATCTAATTACATTTGTCTTAAGAATTGACAGCCTATAGAAATCCCCTTTAACTTCAAAATGGCATTTTCTTTTGGTCCAAGTCCACTATGAATCTATGCATAAGTTGGATTGCACAAAACACGTGTAACAACTTACACATTAGATGTACCATCTGATTCTGTGGTAATTTCCGGGCCATGTTCATGAATGGTCATCCTCAAGTTCACATTTAGCTACATACATAATCCTGCTCAAAATCAAATTCATTTGCCAATATTATTTAAATAGGCTTATAGAATGGTGGTATATGAAATACCATGCATATCATGTTCATTGTGATCCTATATGTAAAACTTGAGCGATAGGCATCGTCAGGGTAGTGTATGATCCTAAACAGAAAAGTTATAATATATTAGCGATTGATCTCTAGAGTAACTGCATTCTACCAGTAAATGAAATATAACAGACTGAGTGACTGAGATAGTGTAGCAGAATCATGTAATATTAATAGAACCCTTTGACTAGTGCTGTTGAAGTTCAGAAATACTGCCCTTCCCTATGTTCAGTGTTCAATTCTCCCCTTGAACACGTTTCTGTCATCTATCTCTAAGTCAATATAAACTCAGTACTATGAATCAGATATTGAGTTCTCCAAACCAGTGTGGGACAAGATCAAAACCATTACTTAAAGACAATATTGTAAATTGGTACATCTTACAATGAAGTGGTGATTTTAATGGAAATCAAGTGCAGAGTAGCAGACACTGCAGCAAAAAGTGAATCGAAAAGTTCAAGCACAAGTAATTATGTCAATTGTCATTGAAAAGTAATTGAAAATCAATTGTCATTACTGCAAATCTAAATTTTGCAGTGGCAGTGAGCTGAAAGTCAATAAAGAAAATAATAATTTTTATACAGATTGACTGAAGTAAAGAAAACCTGGAGTGGCACTATTTTTATTGCCAATAAGGATATGGAAGCTTAAGCACCTGAATTGTCACAACTGATTTGACTTGAATTAAGAACTTAGAAGTATAGCAACATCGCTGATAATCTGTAGTGGTAAAAATTGGGGTATGAATGAATTGATTTATATATAGATTTCTCTGGCTGAAAATCAACAAAGACTTGATTAAAAGTAAGATAATTATCTTGGAATCGTAAGCCTCCCACAGGTAAACAAATCCCAGACCGTATTGCTAAATCAGTTGGCACAAATCCACAATGATATCCAACAATGACAAGATTGGCAGGTCTGCCACTAGGGGGCAAATACTGGATCATATAACCAAGTCCACAACCACAAACCTAAATAAAAATTACTAACCTGTGGATTGGCGGACACATTTACATATAGTCATTTTAAAAAACTTGGACCAATGCCAAATAGAAAAAACTTGAACTGTTTATAAAACTGTCAGAAAACCTGACCTAAATTAAAATTACTAATCTGTGGATTGGCAGACACTTTTACATATAATCATTTTGAAAAACTTCGGCCAATGCCAAATAGAAAAAACTTAAACTGCATTATAAAACTGTCAGAAAACCTGACACTTATCCTTATCCTCCAAACATATTGTCTGGACACATTTTCAAGCCCAACATCTATATAGCAATAAGATATTTCAATGATACTTCATGAGTACCAGTAAGCCCCTATGAATCTAATTAACTATCAACTATATCTACAAACACATAAGATCATTCCAGAGATCTTGATTGCAATGCACAAGAAGGAACTTACTGAGCCTGAGCGGCAGAGATAAACATTATCGGTGAGTTGAGTAATTTTATCTGAAGCTCGATTTGCCACATACATTCCTGCAAGACATTATGAAAGAATTGAAATTTTAGATATTATAGATCAATTACAGTACAAAAGTAGAATCAGATAGATGCAAAGACAATTCAAAGATCAACTTAGACATACGCTTATCAATTGTTTGAGATTTATCAGATTATATTTCTGTTCAATTGAAACCTTCAACTGACAACTTAAAGCACCTGTTACAACTCATATTGTATGAGGTTCCATCTTGTGATTCTCATCACATTGATGGAGATTTGCTTCTTATTCCTTGGAAATGCTGGACCGACTTGGGGGGATATATCTTCATGAAGCTCCTTCTCTTCATAGCATTATATCATTTGATGGAGATCTTTGGTTGGGAGAGTCTCACTTCTCCTTAGTTGGATGGTGATTGTGCTTGGTTCCCTCTTCATGGTTGCATATCTTTGGTTGATGGAGCTTTGGAGTTTATCGTCTTGATGCTTTGGATTGATGGTTGTGAGATGCTCTTTGGTGCTATGGTATGTCATTGGTGGATGATTACATTGTTCATGGTTAGCCTAGCCTAACACTCATACATCTCATGGTCTCCTTTTATTATGGCATTGGCTTACAGTGGACAAATCCCACAGGTAAACAAATCCCAGACCGCCTTGTTAATCAATTGGCACAAACCCGCATTGATATCCAACGATGACAAGATTGGCAGGTCTGCCACTAGGGGACAAATACTGGATCATATAACTAAGTCCACGACCACAAACCTAAATTAAAATTACTAACCCGTGGATTGGCAGACACTTTTACATATAGTCATTTTGAAAAACTTGGGTCAATGCCAAATAGAAAAAACTTGAGCTGCATTATAAAATTGTCGGAAAACCTGACCTAAATTAAAATTACTAATCTGTGGATTGGCAGACACTTTTACATATAGTCATTTTGAAAAACTTAGGCCAATACCAAATAGAAAAAACTTGAGCTGCATTATAAAACTGTCAGAAAACCTGACCTAAATTAAAATTACTAATCTGTGGATTGGCAGACACTTTTACATATAGTCATTTTGAAAAACTTGGGCCAATGCTAAATAGAAAAAACTTGAACTGCATTATAAAACTGTCAGAAAACCTGTCACTTCTTATCCTCCAACCATATTGGCTTGATGGGGCCACTTCCACATTTCATTCCACAAGTTAGCCATGCATATCTTCAGGCCCATGAGTTATAACATGGGATGTGCACATTAATTGCATTGACCCTTGGGTCCTAGCTAATTACATGGTTCACAAATCCACCTACCACATGGAGCCGCCTTACTACCCTGAGCCGAAATTTCAATGGAATAGTTATGCGATGGGTCCGTCCACACACATTTTATGCTGAGTTGTTTTTCTATTGATGGAGCTGGTTTCAACTAAGTTATAGGACAGGGCTGCCCCTTATGGCTTGTGTCTTCATCCAACTTTATGGATGCTATTCACATTTGGCTGGTGCCATACGATGAAGTATTGAAGCCATGGACTAATCATTGGATGGGATGACATACGTTATGGAGCCACCATGTTAAACCATAGTTCCTTGCCTTCTTTGACCACGATTTAATGCCTCAATTTGCGTGATGGCTTGTTCACATAACAAATAGCATATAAGTGGAAGTGGTATGGAGTCATAAGTTATATTGGAAGGATGCCATACAACACACTTGGGAGCTAAATTATTTTCTCATCAAATTAAGAAAGTAATTTGTGCCACTCATGGAGAGCCTTATGGCATATTTATTGAAGACTAGCAATTTCTCTTATGCTTTATGGAGGACCTTGGAGCACCTATTAAAGTCAATTAACCACATTAAGGAGGTTATTACATTCTTGGCTATTTTTGGAGGTGGTTCCTAACAAACTCCATTATTTTATTATTGTTGAATGATTCCATTATTATATTGTTTTCCTTCAGGGAGGATGATTATTCTATCGATTCTTATAGGAAAGGAGAGTGGATCCCAACAACTCACTTCTAATTTTAGTAAGCAGTTTGTTGAGGAGGATAAAAATGTAATATTTTATTGTATTCCTTGGAGAACTAATGGATCTAGGAAAAGAATTTTTTTTTTTAATTGTAAGAGGAGTTGAGCTCAAACCTATATGAGGGTTTGCTCTCTCCATTCGGCAATGGTGCGAAATTTGGGGATTGAGGATCTCTCCCTTGGGTTACAATGTACATCATTTTGCAAGCTTAATGGAAGATTGGAGATATTGCATCTATCTTATGTGAGACTTTATTTATGCAATTCTTTCAAACGTTGATTATTTTTGTAAGAAAACCTTCTAACTAGTCATGAAGGCCTTATAATGGAGCATCTACCATTTGGATAATGTAATGTAAGGATTAAATCCCACTTATGTTTATTGTTGTTATATCAAACTTGCATCTAACAAATTAGGTTGTTGCTTGAACCAATATAACATCATCTTCATGGCTTTGTTTTAGAGTAGCACTCCTAGCTCTCCAAGGATAATTTTCTGCATCATTTTTCAGCAAGCTAAAGCTGATTTATGGTATGCGTAGCAGCCTTTAATTGCCTTACACATTCATGCAATAGCCCTCTTAGATTCATGCCTTTTACTCCATTTTTCCCAAGATATGGATTGGCACTAGTCTTGGGGTTTCTACCTTCATATTCCTTTTCCACACCACTCATTTATTCCACCTTTACTACAACCACACATTTTGTTAAGGCTTACTCTTCAAAAATCACCTTGCGCCTCCACTCCATAGCCTTAGCAATCTTATCTTTAAAGAAGCCCCCCTTGAGTTGGAGAAGAGCCAACCAAAAGTGTGAGGAAGAGCTATTGTGGTGATAGTGGGTAGCCTTCCTGAGTGCACAAAACTAGCCACTCGATGCTTAGGATTTTACATCATACGGGGGTGCTAAATTTTGTAGTAACAGCACCTATTAACAAAGAAGAGCTATAGAAAACAAGGATAGATGACACAAAGGCCCATTGGAGGCACCAAGGATATAGATTTGATTGAAACTTGAAAGAGCTCTTCCATAGAAATGACATGTTAATAGACAATGTATGATAAACAATATAAAGAAGGATAGATGACATTGAGGCCCATTGGAGGCACCAGGGATCTAGATTTGATTGACATTTGTAAGATGTTTTCCATAGAAGTTGCATGTTAATAGACAAAGTATGATAAGCAATATATAAATATATTGATGAATAATTGAAGAATAATGTCAATGGGAGTTTGATTGGTTGGTAAAGAAAGGTTGTTGTTGTTCTCCCCACACCACGATTCAAATCCCTTAAGAGGCATTTCTCACCACATGAACCAGTGAACCCATGGATGAGTCGCTTTTGGTTGGGGCCAAGTGCAAGTCCTAGGAAAAATTGGTGGAATAAATCTTCCCTAGTCACAACAACTTAGCCAAAGGATTGCTTTCACAAGTTCACTTGCTTGTGTTGACCAAAAGCATCTATCAAAGAAATAAACAAATAATTAAAAACTTTAAAATAACATTGAAGACTAATAAAATGGTGTCTTAGGCAATTGAATGACTAAATATAACTAGTACAATATAAGATATCTAATATTGGTAGCTACATATTATAATCAATTGGGTCTAGCCTGGGCAATTGTGAGGAGGAGTGTTATCCTCCCTACCCAGGTTCAATTCCTACAAGTGACATGTTGAGCTCTTAACGAGTATATTGTTGACAAAGCTTCGAGATTTTATAAAATTTGGTTTACCCTACGGAAGTGTCGGATGGGTTTCCCCGAGAAAAGCATTAAGCAAACAAAAAAAAAACACTACATATTATTCTGTAATATAAGTTATATTACAAGTCACCCCCTCTAGAGATGTTTTTTCGTCAAATCAAATGAGGAGACAAGATGGAAAGATCCATCGAACATCAACATTGTATTGATACATCATAGACACATTGATCCAACCAAGGTCAACCTTAATCAAAGCTATTCATTGATGAGTCTTTTGAGCCAAACTTCTCTCAATATGCCTCCAAGTATATCGTCATTGAGAGTGTTGGAAATGTGTTAAGCTAATCTTGATTTGTGGTCCTGGTGATCTTTAAAGTCTTTTATTATTCACCCTTGGTGGGTTGCTATAATCGGCATTGGTGGGTAGTGTGTGGGCTTGTGGCCCTGCATTTCATGGGTTTGAAGGGAGCTAATCTAAACCCACTCCTATATATTCGAGGCTTTGCCTCATTTGTATATTGTCAGGGTCAAGACGAATAAAGCAATATTTAGTGGGCGTGGAGATTCCTAGAGGTTTTCTCCACTATAAACTTCGTGTTCATGTAATCTTGTGTGGTGACTCTACTTTCCTATCGCATTTTTGTGTTCTAATTTTTACATGGTATTGGAGTTGGTGTAACTATCCTATGTTGTGAGTTTTGTTGTCACTCTATAATGTTCACTTCTAGGATACGACATAAGCATGATTTTTATGCACACTTGCAACAATAGCTCAAAGTTTGTTAAGACATAACAATTTTGAGCTTGAATGGATTTGCAAAAGCACATTTTCTTCAACATGTACCTCAAATCAATAATTTTTGCAATTATCCATTGGTGACTAAACAAATTTCTCAAAATATTTTTTTGGGTTGTTACACACTATTTAGCTATGTTTACATAGCTTGCCCCCTCCTATGCAGATTTTCCACGGGTATTATTTGTCGTTCGTTCTCTTTGCAACACTATTTAGCAAGGCCTATTGGAGCTCACTTTTCATCAAGGCTTTTATTTGTTATAGAAATGCATGCTCTAGCTCAAAGTTTCTCAAATTTTCATATCTAACAAAGTGTTTTTCAAGCATCCTATGGTTGGTACACTCGTCGGATTTCTACCAAATCGTGCAATTGTTGCAAGACCAAGCTCACATGGTTACAACTATCTACATAGTTTTCAACAACATGATTCTATTTTAGTAGCATGGCCACGAGCATACTCATTCCTCGACCATGGATCTCACAGGTTTGTAGCTCTGAGTGGGTCTCCAACAAATTGTGGTGCAAATCTTGACCCTTAGCTTCCCTTTTTGAAGTTGCTTCCTTGAAGGGCATTAATGTTATGCATCAAGATACTATTGCTCAACTTTAAATTCAAGTTACTTCTTTCCACTAATTTCGGGGAATCTAACACCCTGCTTCACAATGAAGTCACATCTCTGCAAGATCTCAATGCCAATGAACAAAACTCTATTGCTAAGCTTCAAGATCGGTTGACCAAAAAGGACAAGTCATCCTAAATCTACATGGCCTCAATGAGAATCTAGTACAAGAAAATGATGATTTGAGAAGTACTAAATGTATGTTAGAGGATCACCTTAACGAATTGCAAATTTCCACCTATTTYGTTGTTGAATTTCAGATGCATAAGTACTAGTGAACTTGAAGAAAGCTCCRGGATGAATCAAAAGAGCAAGAAGCCTTGCACGACTATTTGCAGAAACAATGTCACCGCTTCTTTAGCAAAATTCTCTACTTTGTTGAATCATCCAGTTTTGCCTCTAATTTTGCATCCATTCCTATACTTGTAGCCATTCACAAGCAGTGTTCTCCTCTCATTTTTTATTTTGAAATACGAAAAAAGGAAGAAATTATTGACACTTTTGATGCCACATTTTCTCATGCATGATTGGCTACTCATGAGTAGTCTTCTCCTAAATTTGAGAATCATACTAAAGAGTTTGGTTATAAATTACTTTGACAGACAAGATATACAATCGGTGGACTTGGTAAACATGGATAGGGATTGTCGATCCTATTGAGCCTAACATGAAACTGGTGAGAGTAAACCTTGGATATTTTGAGATTTCATTACCAAATGCAAGTTGTCCTAATCCTTCTACTACTACTTTGTAGGAATCAGATACTAAACGGTTTGTTGCATCATCTGGTGATTTGTCTATGTCAAAATTGAATCTATTATTGATTCGTAGGAACCACATCCTACACCTTCTATTCACCAGATTCTTTGCCATCCACATTTTGAGCCATATCGACAACCTAATCATTATGATTAGAGGCATTTTCAATCTCCATCCAAGTATCAAACTTCCCATTGGTATGTTAATAGTGCTTCTTATAGATCTTTAGTGAAGAAGTATAAAAGGCAAAATCTTGAATCAATACCACTGACTAGGGCCTGCTATAGTTGGATTAGCAATTTATCAAGGCATCATTTAAGCACCTATTTGAGGCTAAGTCACATGACACGCAGGACACAAGGATACTAGTATGCAACACAAAACACGTCGACCCCCAAAATATGTGTGTGTGTGTATGTCAATTGGGTTTAGCTCGAGCGGTTTGGAGGAATAATTGTTATCCTCCCCACATGGGTTCAATTCCCGCAGGTGACATGTTGAGCTCATAACGAGTATATTGTTGTAATGACTTCAAGCCTTGTTATTGACTGACCTTGTGCCCTGAAGATTCTAGGGTTTACCCTCGATACCATCTCCTCAAAATGAGGGGAAGTACTCGGGGTTTTCCCCAGGCTCTGTAACCTGGAAAATATATATATATATATAATTACAAATGAAAAAATCAAATCTAGGCAAAAAGATCCAATTTTTTTAGAAATCATAACATTTACAAATTATTGACTCGGTGTTCCAATTTGGCATTTGGCTAGGTTGTGACCTTAAATTATATTATTATTATTATTATTATTATTATTAAAAGTCAAAAATGCCATCTAATAGTGGGATTAGTTCAAAGTAATAATATGAAATCTCTCCAATATATTTCGTTTTGAAATCTATGTTGTGTTAGACTGTAAGTCCCTAGACAATCACAAAGTTTTAGATCTATATAAGATTTTCATTCATTCAATCAAATCCAGTTATTGTAGATCTAGATCTCGTTCTGTAAATCTATTTTATATTTGTTGTACCAAAGCCACACAAGGTATTGCGCTTGCAAGAAACAATGATTTAAATCCATGGATTCTAATGGGATTGCATCAATCCATGCATTCTAATGGGATTATATCCACATACACAAAAAAAATGTATGAGGGGTATCAGATTGGGCAACTTGGTTTAATCTTTGGTGCGATCTGATAGCGATCTAATCTGAAGTTCAATCCACACCTGCGGTCCACTTCAAATATATTGCCTTGGATTTCTTCCTCTAATGCATGTTTACAACTAGCACATAAACCCTTGACCGATTGCACAATAAAGGGAAGCTCGCAGAGCATTTGTTACCGCAGCTCCATTCAATTCGCGACCAAAATTTCCAATTGTTAGGAACAATTTGGTGCAAATGACAGCTATGGTCATCCAGCTTTCAGTTGTGGGCTTGAGATCTCTCTCATTCTTGCAGAAGATGGTGCCATTGTTGTGATGGGTTGTGGTTTTTTTTCCTTGGACCAGTAATGATGGCAACACTTGGCACCACTACCAAATTCAGCTTTGAATAAAAGTCTGACAACAAATCTTTTGGTTTTTGGCAAGGACGATAGATCGTAGCAACTGGTTTATTCCAAATGGTCGAGGAGCGCTGAGAAATGCTCTAAACTAATTGTGTTTAACATTAAAGATTTGAACCAAAAGCTAATGTTATGAATCAGCCAGCAGTTTGTTGTCCAACGTCTGGCTTTTGGCGTTGTTACTACGTTTTGTAATTCACTTGTGCTAATTCTTATCAAAGGATTAATCATTCAAACTCAAAGGGATTCGATCTCATACAAGACATCTCCCTCTCTGGTGTCTTTTGCCTTGTTGTCGCTTCTGTTATTTCTGTGTTTGAGGTATTTTGTGAAGGTAATCAGTTTGCAATTAACGATTTTGATCTGACTATCCAGTGCAATTAGAGGAGAAGTTAACAGAAGAACAGATCATAGAGTTCAAGCAGGCCATTATTGTTCGACCCTCTTGATCTGAGGTTATTTAGACACAGAATCTTCAAATCTTCATATGAGAAAGAAGCCATGTAACAAATCATCCGCATATGCCTTCTAAACGCAAGCCTTCTACGGTGATCCTTCTCAATAGTTCCACGTTAATTAGACGATGGTCGACACTTCAATCTTATGAGTTAAGGAGATGCGCAGTGCTCATCAACCACTCTCATCCCACATTTTGCAGTGAACTGTGTATCCTTCTCCATTTTCAATCCGTGAACACTGCATACAAAAGCTTAATCTCCCCAAATACATAATGTGTGGCAAGTAACTTTCACTTTCATTAGTTTGAAGTTATATGGAAATACATTTGGTTGAAAAAGGTGACTAAGCATAATTAAAAAATAATTTTCTGGGGGAGTTACAAGGAAAATGTGATTTTTTAAAAGAAATTAGTATGGCTGAGATGTTATGTTGGGAGTTATAAGAAAAATGTTCTGTTGGGAGCTACAAGGTGAATGTTTTTTAAAATTTCCCATAAAACTACTTTTCGAGAGCACAACAAATCTTTAAGGAATGCAATTATTTTATCAAAAGTGCTTATTTCAAAGAGGCATAGGTTTCTTTTTGTAGAGAGAGGTTGGTGATATATTTTTTTGAAAGGAGGAAAACCTTGGGATTTAGTAGGTGCCAAGGAATATGAAAACTATTGAATGTTTTGTGGCTCTTATCATTGTAAAAGGGATATCACAATAAAATCAAATATTTTCTCCTTGCCTTAGACCTGTCATGAAATTGAATAAGGGGGTCTAAGAACATTTGTCATTGTTTATGATTTTTGAATGTGTGATACTCTATTCATGTCTATTTTTAGCACTTAATTACAATTTGTTATGACACACTTGAAGTAACAAGGCATTAAAATCAAATTGATTTTTCACAATATGTAATTTATTGTAACAAGAGGACAAAAGTTACTTGGAGCATTGTCAAAATATCAAAGAAAATAGTCTTTTGAAGACTTGAATTGTAAAAATTGAAGGATAAATCATTGAATTTGAGCATTAAATTTTACAAAGGGTAAAGTGCTAAACCCTTTCAAGACAAGTGTTTTTCAAGTCAAAGTCAATTGTGAACGTCATCATCAAGACCTACCTGAAATTTGAATAAGGAGGTCAAGTAAATCATCAAAGTTAAGTCTTTGTAATCACACTTTAGGGGTGCCTGATCTATAGTACCCAACACCCTAAGTGCAACATCAAATCAAGCAAGCGTGATATAAAATAAACAAGTACAATCAAGTGAGTGTGCAAACGAATTCAAGGGAGCGAGTACAAGCGAGTGTGACAAGTGAGCGAGAGAATAATAAGAAATGGGAAAAGGAGGAAAGCGTTTACAAAACGCCTCTTAAGAAATCAGGGAATTGCAAGAGGTTAACCATCAATTGCAAAATCAAGTTAAAAATCTCGAGTGGACATCAAGTCAATAGCAAAAACTAATTGATCTCATGGTTGATATAATACAGTCAGCAAATGATCTTCGAGATGAAATAGAAATGAAGGATCAATTGATTGATGCACTTCAGATAAAGTTAAAAGAAAAGCATAA
>SNQJ01S0114516.1:8597-36800 GCA_010110895.2 Picea sitchensis
CTGCTCTTTGTTTGGCTATCTAGCCTAGGGTTTGCTTCCGGAGGAATTCTCAGGTCAAGGTTAAGGTGCTCGGAGGGAGGCTTCGGCCTATGGTTGGGAGACGAGGGTATCATCATGGTAAAATGAGCACACCATCTTATATATTCTAACAAGCTCTTCCATAATAATTTTCAACATTACGCTTGGGCCCAAACCACCGTCAATCATACAACAATGGGCTATTTTTTCCATAATCTTTACAGAAATGCAAAATGGAGGATTTTTTATAGGATGTCTAAAACTATTTACACCTACTATATTTACAGTTGAGTCCTCTTCATCTACCTCTTCAGAGAGATTGGCTACGGTGGAAGTTTTTCCTTCCATGAAAATTTCCAGATGATTTTGTTGCTCATGGATGACAACCATGTTGAGGAGAGTAGCATCGGCTTTAGTATTAGCCAATTGATTGATAATGTTGTATTTGGAAGAGGGAAGAGGGGAGAGAGTTCCTTGAATGTTAGGAGTTTTAGTAACTTGTACAGTAGCAACTGGTGAAGATGAGCTTGGGCTAGAAGAAGTATGAGGGGATCATATTTTCTTTTTGAAGCATATGATTTATTCCTAGTGTTTAAGATCATGACATCCTCTCGTTCTGCGAAATCTAGAACAACAATGGTAGTTTCGGGCCTTTTACCAAAGATTTTATCTCTAACACTCTTCTTTACCTCACAAGTACTTTCCTCGTGGTGTTCCTCGCAAATTTACACCAACTGCGAGGCATGATGGCTTTAGGCTGAAATTTGTTTTCATTAGGAATCCTAAAGTGTGGTGAAGAATAAGATGAGGCCCCGATGATAAGTGAAGGGACATTTCCCTTTTGCTCATATGTTATCATTCTGTTATTCATGTCTTCTACAAGCTGTAAGAGGGTGGACATGTTTGTTTGTTTAATTGAGTCTCCCTTGGGAAGAATTGTTCTTTCAAGGTGTTCTTTATACTCTAGACAAGTATGTAGAGCGGAACCAAGATTGTCAATAGATTTTTCTTCAAGCCTATGATGGTAGGGGGAAGCTAGATCATTATAGTAATGCATAAAAGCGGCTTGGTTCTGAGGGCGAATAATCTAAAAAATTTGGTTATATAACTTGGTGAAACGTAAGTTGAAAGACTTGATAATCTCACCGTCTTTGTACACAATGTTATTATATTCCCGTAATTTTTCGGTTGGGATATTAAACTGCCCATAAGTGTATTTGAACCAATAAACTAACTCCTCCCAAGTGGAAAGAATCTTGGGAGGAATATCAAAGAAATCTGTTGTTGCTTTCCCTTCAAGGGAATTCACAAATAAGCACATACAAGTGTCATTGTCATTGGCTCCTATGTTGTGACAGGCATTAGAAAATGCCACCAAGTTTTCATTCGTAGTGACTGTGTTATTTCTTGAAAACCTAGGGAGATTCTCTTTGAATTTTGGAAGTGGAAGAGTAGCAGATGCTAGGTTAAGAGGAGATGATACATGCCACCGAGTAGTAGTAGCATCTTCTTCGAATTGAAAGAGTCCATACTTCTTTATGACCTTAGTGGGGTTGGTGGTAGATTGGACAGGGAATTGATGGCTATACAAGCTACCAATCACTAACGAGGCTGAAGGTTAAGATGAAGAAGCACCTCCAGTGCCACCAAAGCCACCCACATATGCCATCTTATGAACGATAGGTAAGGGAGAGAAAGATGAATTGGTTGAATCAGACAAATTTCTTCTTAGAGTACCTTTTTGGGTTGACAAAACAACGTTTCTTCTTCCTATTTCAGCAATAGGGTCGATCTCAGGCGATAAACCTCTTCTTCTCCTAGATATGCGAGGGTTTAAGGTCATGAAAAGAAGACCAAAACTTTAGGAAAAAAAAATCTATGGTCGATTCGTAGGCTGTCTTTTTCTGGCTTCTCAACGTTCTCGGACACTTATGTCTTGTTCAATCACTGCCCACGAGCGTTCAAGCTCAGCTCGGGTGTTAGCGGTTTCTAAGATGGTATTGAATAAGGTTAAAGAAATGTTGGTTTGGTCTTTAAGATCGGTCTCAATATTGGGATGCCTTGTAGCAGGTACTGTCATGAAGAAAAGAAAACAGTCAAAGAATCAAAAGCATAATATAAAATTTTCAATGATAATCAAGCATACAATTAACCAGAGATATATGGAAGATCTCGCCAGTATGGTTGCCAAATAAATGTTGAGGAAAATATATGAATTATCTTACTCAAGCGTTTTCGAATCTTGCCTGGCTAAAAAAAAATAGTCGAGAATACCACCTTATGTTTTATAGCCTAAAAAATATTTCCCCAATCGACAAGTATTAATTACAAGGGTTTAGGTTGATTTTTTTTATGAAAAGAGTGTTGCAAAATAAAATATTTTTTTTTATATAATTTTATGAAAAATATACAGATTACAGAAAGTAAATGTGGAGATCAAAAAACAAAAGTAACCAAGTCACAGATACACACAAATGAGATAGAATAACAATCTGCTTTATTTCATTCCAAGAATTCAAAGTATCTTTCTCTTACAAAATCCCTGTGAGGGCATGGACCAAAGTCTAATTTAGATATCCCCGATGAAAACCATACAAAAAGACTCTGACAAAAAGTAAAAACTAAACTTTATAATCTGGATCAGCTTGCCACAAACTGTGGCCAATTTGACTCTGCACAATATCCTTTATCAGCTATGAAACACAATCCATAAACATACAAGTATACACAGACTATCAAAGATAGATCAACACCTCTGAAACAAGCATCTGAATGATATGGTTCATCTTTGAACCTTGCTGTCTACAATAGGACCCTGCTGTCAAAAGGAGAATTAGGCTTTTAATGAACTCAAGAATGAATGAAAACTGAAACCATGAAAACAAAAGAGAAAACCTTAGTATTATTTTCTCATTCTATTTTCCCTTTGTTCTCCCTTCTCATTTGTATTTTATGCATTCCAAATAAGCTGAAGTAGTTCAACTACTTTCTTTAGTTAAGTTAGTTAAACTCAACTAAATTTATTTTAGGAGAAATAATAATAATAATAATAGTTAAGGGTCTTTATTTAATAATAACTAAGTAGGTGGGACCCCTTGTGATTCCCTTCTTTATTTTTTACAAAATTAAAACACAATTAGATAATCATTTAAACACATGCCGCCTTGTAGCTCCCATAAATACTTCCAAAATTTGAATATTAAATATAAGAAATAATTCAAATCATATCCAAAAAATATGTAAATATCCACATTATCCAAAAAAATATCTTGATGTCCAAAACTTTATGCAGACCACTGTCTTCAACAACTCAATCATAAACACATAAATTAAAACTCATGCTTGCCACTTTGAGAGACAATCTTTCTTCTATCACTGTTGTCCCCTTTGGACTTCCCAGAAGTAGCCTTCAATTGATTCGAACCTTGAGGATTTATCTCACTAATAACATGGGAACAATTGTCCTTTAGATGCATACGAGAGGAAACTGATTTTGATGAGTCATTTGAAGGAGAGAAAGGGGAGGAAACAACTTTACCTTTATCTTGCACATGGGGAACATCGGTTTTAAGCCATTTGCTAGCATGAGAGGATTGAACAAGTGAATGCACAGGGGAAATTTGAACATTAGTATTTACAAGTGGAGGAGGATGATGGTGAGAGACTGTCGGATTGACAATCTCTTTCCATCCATCATTCACAGGGACTTCTGGTTGCAAGGGCACATGAGGAAGCACATGAATACCAGGGATGTTTTGAGTCTGGAAGAGAGGTCTCTCTGGTCTAGGTTGTACTATTCCTTTCCCGATCCAGTTGAAGAACCCAACTTGAAACAACTAGTTCAACTCCTGGGAGTCAGCATCAAAATGAATTGAGAATCTCGGGCTTCTAGGCCCTCTGTTCCAGTTGTCTCTTCCTCTATTATTTATTCCATGGCTGTCTCTGCTAAAGAAACTCATTATGTATGCAACAATTCATTAGTAACTAGCCCTTAACAGACCATACATGACATTCTGTTTGCATGAAACAAAGTTTGGCCTAGAAATTGACACGAGACCCATGCAAATCAATCCATAATAAATTATTTAAAAATTGCCAAGTGAGCAAGGGGTGGATAGGGTTCATGGGACATCTCGAGGGATTGTAATGAGCGAAAAAGTGGTAGCATGACAGGGGACAAATACACGAGTACTGCTCAACAATTCATTAAATAATTTAACCGTGCAATCAAATACCAAAAATGTCAGTTGCCACCTATTTCTGTATCATATCTTTTGTCACTGTTATACATAATTTTTAATTTATTTTATAGAAAAGAGCGTGTAAAAATGAAATTGAGATTATGAGGGGGATATAATGAGGGAAAAAGTGATAGTATGAGAGGGAATAAAATATGGATATTGTTCATAAAAATAAATCAAAACAAACAACAACCATAACTCTGTTCATACCTCATAATCCAATAAGCATTCACTTTTAAAACCATAACTGTTTAACTGTCACTTCTTTACATAATGCTTTCTGACTTCAAACCAAACAATTCCTATGGCCAGAATAACCATAGCAGCCTTTGCATCCATAAAACTTATACAATAGTCATAATAATAGTCATGATAACAACATTGCCATTTTATGATGACATAATAATTCGTTGAGACACAATCATTAATATTCCGATGCTAAATCATTTTCCCTTTAAAACCAAATAGAAATATGCATAGTGACTCCAACCATCCACATCCAATATTTATTCCTTTAACTCAAATAAGAATAGGTCTAGTATTAACCACCATTTGTCGACTTTCCAAACACTGTTCGACACAATCCACTGGGCATTAAAACTCATAATCGGGTCCCAATTCAATCACACACGGGTATTCATCCAGTATAATCAACATACGTATTGATTTGAAATAGCATTCAACCAATAACATGCAACTCTGTGCCAAATATTTTCTTAGATTAAACATGTGCAAACTTCTTTTAAAAGAAATTCCCAATGAGAGACATAACCAAATCGTGCCCACTGTGAAACAAAACCAAATCGTGCCCAATAAACCAAGCACACACAGGTGTGTCTTTTACCCTTGACAGGTTGGAAACGAGGCCAATATCGTGTTTAGGGTTTAACACAACAAAGGAAGTAAGAACACTAGCTATACCACATGAGAAAATCCTTATGGATGCATACAGTTCGTGCCCTTTTAAAAAATTACTGCAGAGAGGTAACAACAGGTGGTTCAATCAAGGGATAGTCCTTGAGACACAGACAACTCGTGCCTTTTAAAATCACCACAAACACATAACCTTTAACCAAAAACTTGACAGTGAGGGTTACCAGAACATAACAATCAGCCAAATCCAATGGATAACGAGAGAAGCAAACTCTTAAAAACACTGTGGAGAGAATGCCCGAGCACAACCCGTGGCCAACCAAACATATATACAAGCTTCCATTTAACGTTTTGGGCGATACCAAACCCGACTGTGAAATGATTCTGTCGAGTGAAATATATGCTATCTAATTCGACATTAAATTGTCAACCCGGGGCTCGTAGGCTTCGAGGTGCCAACACTGTATATGTAGGTCTAGAGCTCTAATCTAGCCTAACCTTGCCTAATCTAATGCCAATAAACTCAAATAATGAAAATCTTTAAGCAATTCTAGAATTATGAACTATTTGACCTAAGTAACCTTAAACAATCTAGGACCATGAACTATCTTTAAATAAGCAAATAACAAGCAATCTATTTCAAAGCTATCTATTCAATCTCTTTTTAAATAAGCAAGCAACAAGTAAGCTATTTCTGGATTATTTAATCTATCTATCTTTGAGTGAACAAGTAAGCAAGTAAACAATTAATCTTTCAAAACTATTTTGACAAGTGAACTCTATTCTTAAAAAGAACTCATAACTATTTCCATTTTGCAAAGATTAAACCTTACTCTACTTAACCAAAAGAGAAAGTGTTACGACTGTATTCAAATTCTAATTGATCAAAACTATTTCTATTTTGCAGTAAAAAGAAAGTATTCAAAGGTGATGATTGTGTCTCCAGTGTCGAATAACATCACGATGACATCTGACTATTAATGACAGTTCAAGTGGAATTAAATCAATGCTAATTTCTACAGAGAAATGGAAAGTATGGATAAGACAATCTATACAGAGTTTTGTCATCATAGAAGCAACACTAACTGCTCTTGGAATCCATGTGATCTCTAAACATTGTGCATAAATCATTCACTTTATCATACAACTGCTGAAAAGTACTCTATTCAAAATCACTAACTCAAACAAAGCTATAAACTTATAAACTCATAATTTAATACTTAATTAAAAATCTTAATTCAAATTCATACTGTGCAAACCTATATGACTCTTGACTAATGCCACCTAGAAATCACAACTCAAATTCATAACTGAGATTTCATTAAAATTCATAATCTAAAATGAACTAATCTATTATTAAAAGTCATACTTCAAAATCAACCAAAATGATATTAAAAATCATAATTCAAAATCCATTTCCATCCTATCATGCTGAGGAAAAATCAATAAACAAAATAGACCTACAGATAATAATTGAAATTGCAATTGAACCTATCTAAATTAGTACTCTGTTAAAACTATCAAAATGTAAAATAACTAATCTGTCAAAGCTACAAATAAACCAATCTAAATTAATGCTCTGTCAAAATGATCAAAACTAAAGTAATTAATCTATCAAGACTTCAATGAACGTATCTAAATTAGTATCCAGCATGGTAACTTATAGCTAGGAAGAAAAATACATAACACTACAACTTACCAACTCCTACGATCTGCAATCAAGATATAATATTAACAAAACCATGGACGTCCCTCTATGATATACATAGTTCAATCAAACAATCTGCAATTAAGGAAAACAAATTAGATAAGCAATTTGTAATTAACATATACACACAACAACAATTAAAATTGAGAAATTCATACAGTAAAGAGACAATTTCGAAATCTAAGTAAGCAACAAGATGAATGAAAATATGTACTGATATACACAATCACCCAAACCATTGGCGCCCCCCCTAGCAGGTCGTGGCAACACTCCACATGAAAACACAAATGCTAAATCAACACAATATTGTCATTAAACATAAAAACAAAGTATAGAACAAAATCAGTGATAATGTCTGTATCAAACAATACAATTCGTCTCTCATTCGTGCCATAGGTAGTGGTATTTATAAGTGATTACAGCTTGAGAGGTCGACCACTGGAAGGGTCGACCTTCTCTAAAAACAGTAAACTCATTAAATGAGTTTTAACAACAACATATTCTAACAATCTTGTGACCCACTCAGTGATCATTGCAACTACCCAATCTGAGGTGTGTCGAGCTCTGTAGTTGTAGGGCACAAGGGGGCATAAAACCCAGGTCCATGATTCATCCATCAAAGGCTACCAATATACCAACCGTCAGCTTCAATGCACTCCGAGTGTTGGATCACGTGCTGGATGGAGTGTCGGATCAAGTGTTGAACGAAGTGCCAGATGAGGTACCAGATGGAGGATCAGATCGCGATTCCGCCCTATTTCAAGCAAACCATACGTTAGATCTTCATAAACATTTAACTGAGCTGAATTGATCACAAAATCATTGCAAAAACATCAATTATACATACCTGGTGCGAATTCATGGTGAATTGATATATAAACCTTTGAGAAAACCTTAAAAATGGCTAAATGAGAGCATATCATATGTAATATAGCACGCAAAAAGGATTTGGACATCGAAACAAAATAGTCAAAACACGAGTCCCTCTGCAAACAAAAATGAATCACCTGACATAACTAGACTTGTGAAGGAGGGGGTGGATTGGCTTTAGAAGCTTCTCCCTCTTTCCCTGGGGATTTTGTCTTGGGCCTTTTACGATGTTTCAATTGCATCTAGAGGCTGTGATTGGTGGTGGTCATTTGATCAACCAATCGCTGGAGAGAATTCACCTTTTCTTGCAATACAACATTGTCATGATGTAGATTCCTATCCATAGTTTTTCGCTCTTCCAATTGTTGAAGCAACTGTGCATTTTCTTGTTGAAATTTATAATAACTGGGGTATGATCATATGGTTCAAAATAAGAGGGCTTGGATCCCTTGATGGATGTAGAAGGCATATCAACTTTGGAAGATGATGTCGGCATCTGGGAGGGAGGAGTAATAGAGTTTTTGTGAGAGAGAATAGGTTCAGATTTAACTTATCTATTGGGCTCAATCTCTTCTCCAAAAAATTCTCTGAGTCTTTTATGGGGGCTTTCATGATTAGAAGATAATTGGATAGGATCCAAAGTGCTTGGAGGTTTTACATTAGGTTTTCCATTTGTACTTCGGGTACTTCTTCAAAAAGATCCCCCCTTGAATTGATTGGATCCTCTTCTATTTTTAGGGACTGAAGGAAAGTCCTACTGAAATGCATCTTGTAGCTTCTTAGGTTGAGGATCAATAGGTGTTGAAGGCAATGGGGAATTATCAACATGATTTTTTATTTTCTTACCCGATGAGGCTGCAGGGGAATCAACAATTTTCTTGGCCTTTTCATCAGATAGAGAGATAGTTTGAGTTGGAGGGTTTGGAGTTTTTAGAGAATGAGGATTAGATGGAGTAACAACCCCTAGATCCACTGATCTCTTGTTGGTCTTGACTGTGAGATTGGGGTTTGAGAATTGGTAGAGGAATTCATCCCATGTCTTGCGCTATTTTTTCAATTCAGTTATGACAAGCAATTTGATGAGGCCGTGGTAGAATACGCTGTTGTGAGGGTTGGCCAAGTTTTTACGAACTTGGGAAGACATTTTCTCAATACTTTTCAAGAAGTAGAAAGGAAAATTCATAAGTTTATTAAATTGGAAATTGGCTAACAGGCGAAAATGACAAGCTTTGAAAACATAGTACCTACCTTCATAAGTAAAAAGCCTCGTAATTACGATCAGGGGGTTAATCAATTCATCCTTGATTCATTCTTTTGAGTACCCTTTTGCTCCATGAACGTTTTGAAATTCGGGCTTAAATACTCTGTTATAGATTGGATGTGGCAATTGATGGTGTTTGAACCATCGATCCCTAGGAAGGTTCATTGCATTTAGGCATGGTTACAACACATAGGATGAGAAGAAGAAAGAAATCTGGCAGAGGGTAAGAATGACACAACAAGCAGGGTATGCGTGGAATGGAAATTGGGGCAAAACACTCGATTTTTAATGCAATTGAGGTGGATGGTTGAATTTGTGAGCGAATTCATCACACATGATCGCCATGTGTGACTATGATTGCGCAACATTTGAATTTTGAATGGTGTACTTTGGAGGCAAATTCAATTATGTGATAAGTAGATCAATATCCAAGTCTTTGACTTGGACATTTGATCATAAAAATGTAGTAAAAAGTTTTAATTTAATTATCAACATGAATTTTAACAACATACCATTCAATTCACCTTAACTTACCATTGCAACAGGTGTATCAATTCGAACGATCACTTCTGCATGCAATTGTGGTCATTTACAGTATACACATACCTCATCCAATCCTCCATATGATGCTTCATCCGTTCGTCCATATGGCACTCCATCCGGTCTTCCAAATGGCACTCCATATGACACTTCATATGGTACTCCCGTGCAAGTGGAAATTTGTTAAGTTTCTTGCTTAAGCTATTATTATTAATCCTAGGTTCAATAGTAATTATTATAGTTATAACAACAACATAATAAGGATATTATTGAAAGAAACAAGATCACATAGTACAGATGCATTTATCCTGGGAAACCCTTAAGGGGAAGAAAACCCAACAAAACTTCTTTAATATATATTCAATAACCAAGTACAGTACCAGAATAACTCTCTCTCTACGAGAGACAAACTACCATGATGCTAGACCAGGAAATAATCAAAGAACCATAGCCAATCCAATGCCAAGACAATAAACCAAACACTAGAGAATATCCTCTCCCAAGCAATGTGTATCTCTCTCTTCCTTCTTCCGACAATTTGTAACTGCAACTTTCTTCAATACTTGCGCACTAGATGAGTGAGCCGAGTGAGTGAAAAAATGAGGCATTGGCTTCCTTTATTTATACAAAATGGCAAGCGCTGAAAGGAGGTGTCTCTTCACTGGCAGGGACAAATTCTCTTTCTAGGTAGTTAGAACCACTTTAATTTGCCTGGGGGCCGACTTCTTAATTTGCATATTACATTTAGGATTTGACCAATCCACAAAAGGGGATAAGAATATTCTTTGCAGTTACACAATATTTCAACACTCCCTCTTAACAAGAAGGATATTCTTTATCTTTTGACAGGTCACTGGATGTCATCATCAACTAAACAATATCATCTAGGAAATATCATCAAGTGGATAATCATCATCAACTGGACAACATCATTAACTAGATAACATCATCAACTGGGTAACAACATCCATTGGATAACATCATCAATTGGGTAACATCATCAACTGGGTAACAAACTAGATAACAGGAGGCATCAATATAATCCACTTGGTCATTTGGCATCATGATCACTGACTGGTTCTCCATGAATCCATATTAAAGAAGTTTTGTTCTTTTTATCTTCGCACAAAAGATACTCTTTCTTTATTTCATCTTCACGCAAAAGATACTCTTTCTTATCTTCACACAGAAGATGTCTTATCTTCACACATAAGATATTCTATGAGATTTTCCATTCCTTTTATGTTCTCCTTCTCTTGTAGTCATCTATCTCACCTGTCCACTAGGGAGGACTAATACCATAGCTTCACTCCTAGTCATCCCACATGAACTAGAGAAGCTAAGATGCTATCCTGAGAAAGACTAGACTCCCTTTCCATGATCCATGCAGGATCATGACATAAACCTCAAGAGCCAACTAACCATTCCACATGGTCAAGGTTTGTGTTACAGCCTACTCAATCCTTGGCTAGAGGAGAGTATCTACCCGCTGCCCTTTGGAGAAACATCCACACTCTACTCTACGAGGGTGGTCACACCCCTCTCTACGAGGGTATTCTAGCATGTCCCTAGAGTATCCAAAACTCAACACTTGGACATAGGCCAACCTTGGAAAATTTCTCATTCCCTTCTCTACGAAGGTGTCTTCTCTTTTCCTTCTCTATGAACGTATACCTGTGGGATTTCTCATTCCTTCTCTACGAAGGTCTCTTCCTTCCCTACGGAGGTCTATCTATGGGATCTAAAAAAAATCTCTTGTGGTCCAAAATATTTCCATGGTATAATACCATGCTACCCATATGATGGGCACCATCCATCTACTGGATAACTTTTATCTTGATCAAAATATCTCATTACTCATCCAATGAGTAAACTGTTCCATGGACCACTACTTTCCTAACTGCACCAAATCACGATCCTCCATTTCGAACTCGGAGACATAGCTCCCTCTTGCACCAAACTAAGAGATTCTTTAATTGTGTAATCATCTGATAATCATCATCCTTGAAGTTTTCTTATGTAATATCTTGGGTGCCTTCTTGAGTTCGAACATTACTTTCTTTCTAAATTCATAATGGATCAACCTGATCCCTCTGCATCTATAAGAACGGTATTGGAGCAACCTATAGTTACTTGCATCTCATCAACTATATATGAGTATCCATCTTTCTCTTCATCTTGAACATTTCCGTTCTGCATCTTTGGGAGCCTCCTACTCCTATATAAATACTGGATATTGTCTTGTTCTTACTGACTGTCACCATATCATAAGTCCTTCTCATGTTGTCTAATTTCTGCAAGTCAAAGCATAAGTTATTTCTTCTGAGACCTGTAAACTTACTTACAATATGATTTATGAGATATGTCACTTAGCCAATTAGTCAGTAACAATAAGAAGTAATAAAATATAACTATATCATGATTTCTATCAGAGTAGTACACATATTTTCTTAAGCAAAACTTGTTCAACCATGTACATGTTTGAAACACTAATCATGAATAAGACTTTTGAACTCTTTTTCACTCTAGCTATGAAATCACCAATTTTTTCCTTACTATCATAGCTAAACACATACCTTTGTCACTCTCATGAGTGATCACACCTGAAATAAATATTTTATCTCTTTCTTTATTCTCTTCTTTGATACTTCATAAATCTGCATAGACACTGAAATAACATGAGGTTAATTAACATTCTCACAAAAATCTAACTTGTAATGATAAAGTATTAAAGTAAACAAGATACTAAAAATAAACATGAATACTTATCTTTTGTTTTTGTGTGGGGAGGCTCCACGGACTCCACCATTTGCTATCTTTCTTGGATCAACTATCTTCAACTTAAGTACATAATCCTCAATTTCTTCTAAATATTTCTTTGAGGGAGGATATTTCTCTTCCTTTACATACACATGTGCTTGATGCTTTCTTCCCTTTTCCTTGAGGTGGGTCATAGGAAAAGTGTCCCAACTTTGACAGTTGTAGCGTCTGATCTTTGAAACATCTTTATTCTTATCCGTAGCTCTTACGAGTTAGCTTCTTTATTGTTCTTTCACAGGGGAATTCTTCCTATTGTTTTTGAGCTGTAAGAGTTTTCTTTTCATCAACAATTAATATCTTATGTTGGTTTGCAAGTCTAAATTCTTTGTGTGTGCAATCTTCCCATAACTTATCAAACTTGGGTAACTTGCTTCTTACACACACTCGTACAAAGGAATCCAAAATGTTGGAAACTCATTTAGGGTTGTGGTTACAATTTCTTTGTCACTAATGACATATCAAATAGCTGCCAATGTGATCTCTAATCTGAGAAACTCATAAGATAGGATGAGACAAACTCTGAGTTTTCCATCTTCATATTCTGAGGATGATTTCTTAAGGAAAAATTATGACTAATGTCTTTGATTTCATATAACTTGTGGCCCTTCATACATTTTCCTTGTTGTGCATCGGATTCCGGATATGAGGGATCAAGTGATCCTTCACCAGAATCGACACGATTCTCTTTGCTTTCTTTTCATTCTTCTTATGCTTGGTCTTTTGCACTTCTTCATCTGGTCCTGGTTCTGGTACACCCACTGTAACATTTTCTAGGATATCATTCTTGTCTAGAATCAGCATCACCCAACCTATGCTTCCAAGATCTGGAGTTTCCATATCCTTCCGGCCTGTCTTCTACCCTCATGCCATTAGCCATTCTTTCTTGTAGTAGAAACCCTAGCCCTCAGGGCTATAGAAATAATAAAAGGCAAATTCCTTGGATCTGAAAATTGAACTCGCCAAAAGATGTGTTGGTTGGTGGAGTATCTTTAGTATAGTCCCAGTTTACAGAAAATTCGATTCACGACCCTTGAGCTGGACACACGCAAAGTGCAGGATTCTGCGACTTTACGGTTAGTTCTTGTTTTTACGGTACCATAAGGTAAATTAGGGTTTGAATTTTTGGGAGTTATGCCCACTGAAAATATTTTGATTCTTGTGCCAAAATATGTGCCTAGGAAGGGAACAATTCCCAATGTGGTTTGCAACAAAAAAAAATTCAAATATTCAAGAAACCCTAATTTTTTGAATCTCGACAAAACTGAAGATTGAATCTGTGACAATGCTCTTTCCGCGACAAAACTGAAGACTGAATCTGCGACAATGCTCTTTCAGGCATGCTCTGATACCATGCTAATTTTATTGCTTAATATGTTATTATTAATACCAGGTTTAATAGTAATTATTACAGTTATAACAACAACATAATAAGGATCTTACTGAAAGAAACAAGATCACATAGTACATAAGCATTTATCCTAGGAAACCCTCAAGGGGAAGAAAACCCAACAAAACTTCTTTAATATAGATTCAATAACCAAGTAGAGTACCAGAATAACTCTCTCTCTATGAGAGACAAACTACCATGATGCTAGACCAGAAAATAATCAAAGAACCATAGCCAATCCAATGCCAAGACAATAAACAAAACACTAGAGAATATCCCCTCCCAAGCATTGTGCCTCTCTCTCTTCCTTCTTCCGGTAACTAGTAACTGCAACTTCCTTCAATACTTGTGGACTAGATGAGTGAGCTGAGTGAGTGAACAAATGAGGCACTGGATTCCCTTATTTATACAAACTGGAAAGCGCTGAAAGGAGGTGTCTCTTCACTTGCAGGGCTGACTTCTCTTTAGTTAGAACCACTTTAATTTTCCTGGGGGTCAACTTCTTAATTTGCATATTACATTTAGGATTTGACCAATCCGCAAAAGGGGATAAGAATATTCTTTACAGTTACATAATATTTCAACAAAATTATCCCCATTATAATGTATGTTCACCCATAGCACTCAGCTTGGGCCATTTCTGACAGTCATGGTGAATAAGAGCATGGACAGGATAAGTGTGAATAGGATGATCCATTGTTAGTTTCCTTGTCATCGTTCTTGTAACACTATAAAACAACTTGTTCCTCTGTTCATAGGCGTGTAACACAAATCTGTAGTGAGCATTTAAAAATTTGTCATTGATCTGTAATTGACACAAAGAACTAGTTAAGAAGTCTTTCATTAAAAAAAATGTGCATCGGGCTTATAACACACAATGATGTCAGTAGTATAGAATTTAACATTTTAATAAAAACAACTGCTGATATAATAGCCCACAATATCATAAAAACAATATAACAAAATTTTTACAGAGATTCTACTTCCTCTTCTCATGGATTATAATATAGATGGGAAGTGTTTATCATTTTTCAACTCAAGAAACCCCTCCCCCACTCCTAAGTATTGTGACACCTCACAATAAAAAATATAGGGAACCAGTCAATTCTCCCAATATCCTAATATTTACAGCTTGCCAAGTGTAGAGATAAATTTCACACATTATTATGACGAGACAGTTAAAATATGGCCCCACCTGTAGGACAAAACATCCTACGTATAGTTAAGAAGAGGTAGGCGAGAGAGTATTAGGATAGTCTTAAAGCTAGTTCCCAATGGAAGATTTATGGAGTTCATTGACCTTTGCTTAACCATGCATACTTATTTTCATCTTTGTCTACAAGTAATGCCGTACATCAGGACAAGTTTTAAGATTTATGAATTTTATTTATTATTTTTCAGATCATCACCCTCGCTAGGTAGAATGCCCCGCTGCCAGCAAGCATGTTTAGTAATCCGACGGATTTACATAGTCATACCATAAGCCGGTACCCACTACTGGAAAACATGTTCAATATCCCGACGAGTTAGCCTCTTACACCCTTTTACAGCAGAGACTGGTCCACCATCTTTTAATATTTTTATATAAAGATTGCTTTTTGCAAGAAGATGTGGAAGCAACTCTAATTTTTTATTTATTTAAGACTGGGATGGTATTTATGTTAGAGGATGACTCTTCTTTATGTATTCCTTATATATTGTCCTGATGTAAGGGGTACTTAAGTGGACGTAGCCTATCTAAAGATATGGTATAATCAAGCATTTTTAGTGTGTAGTGGATGGTACCATTGGAAAAGAACAAAAATGTATCTTTAGGCCCTACTCACTTTTTGTTTTTGTTTTGTTAAGTTATATTAATGTTTCCATGGCTAACCTCTAATCAGACCTTCTTCCTACTCTTTCATAAATATACTTTACTCACCTCCTTAGGGTTCTTGGGGAAATTGTATGAGTAACCTCTAGGTTTGATAAGACAAGGTGTCACTTCCTTATATACTCTAGTGGTGGAGGTTATAAGCAATTGTCATTAAAGATGCCTTGAGAGAAAGGAAGATATAAATCTTGCAAAAAATATGGCTAATTCATTGCAAACGATTTCTAAGCATAATAAGAAGTCATTATTCAACTGATGTTTAAGAAGACAACAAAGTTCAAATATAGCAACATTGTCTTTCGAAGTAAAATACTTCCCTTTGTCTCCTTGGAGTTTTCCACTTGTTAGATGAATACCTGCAAAAAGTTTCTAAAATTGTTTGTCAAAAACCACACTCTAAAATATTAAAAACTAATGAGATCCATGAGATCAAGTAACAGGCACATGTATCTCATAGTTCTTTTATTAAAAAAAAATGTGAAATGAGGTTGCATTAAACTTTAAGCTAAACTAACAACATGCAGTTTTTATTTACTATCCTACTCTACCTAAAAATAAAGGAAAATATGTATTCAAGTGTAAGAAATTTTCCAATAGAACCATGTGCGAAGCAAGATAAGAAACATACACATATCCACATATGAAAAAGTTACCGCAATGATTACCTGGATATGAAGAACCAACCAACCTACTTGTTTTGGCATCAAAAGGTGTTGAAGAAGAGAATAGTATTGTGGCCTGATGACCTCTTGAAACCAAATTTCAATGTAATCTTGATGTTCATCACCAATAATTTCTATGCTCTCCTTCATCATGCTATGTAGATCCTCTTCTTCTGGATGATTGATTTCTGAAGTACATAAAGGATCTGCTGAGATGGATGTTGAGAATTCCTCAATCTCAGGTCTTAGTGATTTCTCTCCACTAGATGTAGTCCATAAGTTTTCAGCTTCCTTCACAATTTGGCAAGGAAAATAATTTTGTAGCTTATAGGACCTTGATTCTTCTAATATTTCCGGAAAGGTAGATACACTTTTGGTTGCGGCCAAAATATGTTCTTCTTGAAAAGAATAAATCTCGGCTACTACTAGGATTTGAGAAAGTTCCCTCAAGCTAATGGTTGCTTTTGAGTTCATTTTGTTGGTTGATGGATCCTTTCTCACACAGGGATTAGTGTCCAGGCTTCTTAAAATACCCATTTTGTTTTTAGTATTATATATATTTTTAATATTTTAATCACAACTACCTAAAAAATGGAATACATATTTAAAGCATATTTGCGCAAACCAAACACACCACCCTTGCAATAAATCACACTTGCAAGAAATAAATCAAAGCATAAAATAAAATAGGATTGCAGGAACAAAAGAAAACTCACATGTGTATGAAAGTAAACACGCTGAAAGGAAAAATAAACACACTTTGCAAAAGGGAAGCACACTTGCACGAAAGAAATAAAACTTGCATAAACGAAATCACTCTTTTAGTAAAATAAGCACACTGACAGGAAAAATAAATTGCAGGAAAGTAAACACACTGTGCAGGAAAGAAAGAACGCTTGCGGGAAAATAAACACACTTGCACGAAAGTAGATTTCAAGAAAGTAAACAGACTAAGAAAAGTAAACAAACTAAGAAAAGTAAGCAAACTTGCAGAAAAAGTAAACGCTCTTGCGTAGAGGGAACAACAAGGCTTTGGAGCGACCCATTAAAATGAATGCGCAGGTTCTTATCTCTCATCTTAAAGTTTCTCCTTCCCCTTGTTGTGTAATTAAAGACAACCTACCTACCTAAGCTCTAATCCCTTTAGCACCTCCCCGGAAACAACGCCAAAAATGTTGAGTGAAATATATGCTATCTAATTCGACATTAAATTGTCAACCCGGGGCTCGTAGGCTTCGAGGTGCCAACACTGTATATGCAGGTCTAGAGCTCTAATCTAGCCTAGCCTCGCCTAATATAATGTCAATAAACTCAAATAATGAATAACTTTAAGAAATTCTAGAATTATGAACTATTTGACCTAAGTAACCTTAAACAATCTAGGACTATGAACTATCTCTAAATAAGAAAATAACAAGCAATCTATTTCAAAGCTATCTATTCAATATATTTTTAAATAAGCAAACAACAAGTAATCTATTTGTGGATTATTTAATCTATCTATCTCTGAGTGAACAAGTAAGCAAGTAAACAATTAATCTTTCAAAACTATTTTGACAAGTGAACTCTATTCTTAAAAAGAACTCATAACTATTTCCATTTTGCAAAAAATAAACCTTAATCTACTTAACCAAAAGAAAAAGTGTTACGACTGTATTCAAATTCTAATTGATCAAAACTATTTCTATTTTGCAGTAAAAAGAAAGTATTCAAAGGTGATGATTGTGTCTTCGGTGTCGAATAACATCACGATGACATCTGACTATTAATGACAGTTCAAGTGGAATTAACCCAATGATAACTTCTACAGAGAAATGGAAAGTATGGATAAGGCAATCTATAGAGAGTTTTGTCATCATAGAAGCAACACTAAGTGTTCTTGGAATCCATGTGATCTCTAAACATTGTGCATCGATCATTCACTTTATCATACAACTGCTGAAAAGTACTCTATTCAAAATCACTAACTCAAACAAAGCTATAAACTCATAAACTCATAATTTAATGCTTAATTAAAAATCTTAATTCAAATTCATACTATGCAAACCTATGACTCTTGACTAATGCCAACTATAAATTACAACTCAAATTCATAACTAAGATTTCATTAAAATTCATAATCTAAAATGAACTAATCTATCATTAAAAGTCATACTTCAAAATCAACCAAAATGCTATTAAAAATCATAATTCAAAATCCATTTCTATCCTATCATGCCGAGGCAAAATCAATAAACAAAATAGACGTACATAGAATAATTGAAATTGCAATTAAACCTATCTAAATTAGTACTCCATTAAAACTATAAAAACTTAAAACAACTAATCTATCAAAGCTACAAATAAACCAATCTAAATTAATGCTCTATCAAAATTATCAAAACTAAAGTAATTAATCTATTAAGATTTCAATTAACCTATCGAAATTAGTATCCTGCAAGGTAACTTATAGCTAGGAAGAAAAAGACATAACACTACAACTAACTAGCTCCTACAATATGCAATCAAGATATAATCATTAACACATAACCATGGACGTCCCTCTATGATATACACAGTTCAATCAAGCAATCTGCAATTAAGGAAAACGAATTAGATAAGCAATTTGTAATTAACATATACACACACCAACAATTAAAATTGAGAAAGTCATACAGTAAAGAGACAATTTTGAAATCTAAGTAAGAATCAAGATGAATGCAAATATGTACTGATATACATAATCACCCAGACCACTAGTGCCCCCCCTCAGCAGGTCGTGGCAACACTCCACATGAAAACACAGATGCTAAATCAACGCAATACTGTCATTAAACATAAAAATAGAGTATAGAAAAAAATCAATGATAACGTTTGTATCAAACAACAAAATTCGTCTCTCAGTCATGCCATAGGTAGTGGTATTTATAGGTGATTATAGCTTCAGAGGTCGACCACTGGAAGGGTCGACCTTCTCTAAAAATAGTAATCTGATTAAATGAGTTCTAACATAAGCATCTTCTAACAATATTGTGAGCCACTCAGTGATCACTACAACTTCCCAATACAAGGTGTGTTGAGATCAGTAGCTGGAGGGCACGAGGGGGCATAAAACCCAGGTCCTCGATTAGTCCATCAAAGGCCGCCGATATACAAATTGCCAACTTCAATGTGCTACGAGTGTTGGATCACGTGCCAGATGGAGTGTCGAATCGTGTGTTGGATCAAGTGTTGAACGAAATGTTGGATGAGGTACCAGATGGAGGATCAGATCGCGATTCCACCCTATTGCAAGAAAAACATACATTAGATCTTCATAAACATTTAATTGAGATGAATTGATCACAAAATCATTGAAAAAATGTCAATTATACATACCTAGTGGGAGTTCATGGTGAATTGATATATAAACCTTTGAGAAAACCTTCAAAATGGCTAAATGAGAGCATAACATATGTAATATCGCATGCAAAAAGGATTTGGTCATCGAAACAAAATAGTCAAAACAAGAACCCAACAACTTCTCAACACAATGATAATGAAGACAACGCCATGATAAATGACATCTCGGGGCTCGACCAAAACATGACAAGAATAGTCCAACTCTTAACATCTTGCAGTGCAACCTAGAGGAATAAAACATATCAACCACCGAGATGAAAAGGAGTGATAAAACTTAACACCAAGACTGGTTGTAAAAACCCATGCGCCAAAACTCAAAGATTTGCTAAACAATAATCATAATTTTCCATAGAGAACCAGACAAAAAACGAAAACCCAAGCTGACTGAACATGGTTTTAACCAATAAAACAATGCACAGACTAAACACAACTAAGAATATCCATTCCTCTTTTTCAAAAAACCAATAGTCTAGAGTATTCACAGAATAACCATAAGCACAACGCTGATACACAATCGAAAACTTAAGAAAATCACAGACCTCAAGCAATTATGAGCCAAAATTTATTCATAACACAGAGGAACCACCATGGATGGAAAATAAAGGAACCATACCTGGAAAATCTTGCTTGAGTGGAAGAGTTAGACTGTTTCCTTCTTTCACAATGAAAAATCGCGGAGCATCAACAACCACCAGAGTGAAAAACCAAATGCAAGTAAGGCTAGGGTGATGGGCTCGAGGTTTATTTGAGTGATGTGCAATAAATGCACGTCGCTTCCTTCCCAGGCCTCATTCAATTCGACGTACAAGCCAACCAATCCACCATAACATTAACCATTAAATCAAACAAATGTCCCATTGTTATATCCATTACATAGTGCGCCACCCAAAGTCATGTCAAAATCTTTTATCAACAACAATGTGTTATAAGGTTACCACATATTCTTCACACATAACTTTTAACTAAAGTGCATACGTCTAGTAGCAAGGGTCTATACACCTTACCTTTGTCATAATTACATGTAACCTTAGGGCTTGTACATAGTCCTTTTTTCCTTTTGTTTAAAATCATATGTAAAATAATCAATCGATGTTTAATTCAGTGTAAACACATAAGCTATATAAATAATCATTTTATCCATAATACATCCAGAAGTTGTGAGTGACCATCAAAACCATCTAGCCATGCAAGAATTAACCAACCATCTCATGTCATCATAACGATTAAAACCATGACTTGAACCATCCATTGTAGAAGACTGTGCTGGCATCATTATAACATCAAACAAAAATATAAGTGCAACACATCCATCATAGTGCCACTAGTCTACAAGGGGGTCCCACCTACTAGTTATTATTATTATTATAAATAAATAATAGAGCTTGGCAATCATTTGCGAGCAGGATTCATTGTTGTGATTTTAAGCGTCAACAAACTGGTGACTCCACAGGGAAATTTGTTTCCAATAGATTAAGAACTCAGATTATCTAGTTTCGTAGACCAGGTAAAAATAAGATCAAGGAAATAAACATTAGAATGATTATGCAACATGGGGAAGTGAACGGTTTAAGGGAGAAATGATTTGGAATTTTGGGAATAACTCATGGAAAGTGTTACGTATGAGGGGGCTTATCCCTATATGCACAATAATTCGATTAATCATAGTGAAATCATTCTTGGCTTCAAGGAGAAATTTTTTCTGGTGTGCTCTTTTGAATCTCGGAACGGAGGGAAGAAAAGGGAAGCATAAATAGGGATAAAAAAACCAACTATCTTATCTAACAACAGTACTGAAACATATAGAAATTTAAATGATGTCTTCAAGGGGGTACATCATGACAGTTGTGTAACCTGATTGTTATTGATTAACAATACTTGTAGAATAACATCGTTGTGGCAAAAACTGATCCAAAATTTTATTTCTGACAAGAAAATAAGTCAATAAAAGAAATAAACAACAGAAATGAAACATCAGAAAGCAATAACAACAAAGTAAAATCAAAGCAATAAAACAAAACTATAATATAGAAAAAATTCCATACAATATTTAAACTTTCAAGTTGGTTCCACATAGTGTTTTAAGTGTGAACCGTTGGTGCTATAGGAAAATAACTGCTCTTCCAAGTCCTTTAGAATATAAGAATTTGTGCCCAGGACAAAATTGATTTTAAAAGGACCTAACCATAATTTTTGGAACTTTGAATTCCTTCCTCTATCAACATGAGTTGAATCCCACAGGAAGACTTTCTCATTAACCATTAATTTGACAACCTTTGCACTTTTATTGAAATATCTTTTAATAGTTTGTTGTCTTCTCTTTATGTTGTCTAAGGAAAACACCCTTTGTTCTTCTAAAGCCAAGAGTGCATTTATCCTTTAAGATATATTGGAAGAATTTATTTCTTCAACCTGTAGCATCAGCCTTAGAGAAGAAATTTCCAGCTCGGTAGGAAGAATGGATTCTTGACCATAAACAAGCTGGAAGGGAGTGCAACCAGTTCTCACCTTGGTGGTAGTGCGATCTTCCCAAAGGGAATACGTGAGGAGAGTGTGCCATTGGCGAGGCTTATCTTCAATGAGTCTCTTGATAATTATAACCATATTTTTGTTAGTAGACTCGACTTGCCCATTTCCTTGGGGATAATCAGTTGATGAGGTAAAATGTTTAACCCCCAGTTTAGATAGAAACTGAGTCATCTTAGCAGAAATAAAAGCGGGACCATTGTCTGTAATAATTTCCAAAGGAAGGCCAAATCTAGAGAAAATATTACTTTCAAGGAAAGAGATCACCTGCTCATCCTGCGAATGCTTAAGTGGGACAACTTCAGTCCATTTCATAAAATATTTTGTGGTTGTCAATATAAAAACTTACCCTTCTGAAGATGAACGATTAATAGGACCAATAAAGTCCATACCCCATTTTGAAAAAGGAAAGTTAGCAAGGACAGGTTGTAAAGGCATGACAAAAAAATGTTCTTTCCTAGCAAACTTCTGGCACTTGTCACGAGATCTTGAAAAATTATAAGAATCACGAAAAATTGAAGTCCAATAGAACCCTTTCCTAATAATCTTAAAAGCAATAGTTTTAGCAGAAAAGTGGCCTCCTACATGAATAACAGAATCTGAAGATCCATGGGTCTCCTGTAACAATTTATGTGCTTCCTCATTATTCACACAACAAAGTAACATACCATCGACAGATCTCCTAACCAATAATTCTCCAAATATGAAATATCTAGAAGATTCAAGACGAAGCCTTCTCCTTTGATGAGTATCTAAATTATCTGGACACCTCTAATTTTGCAAGTAATACACCAGATCCTTGTACCAGGGATGTTCAACTACAGGAAGGATTTGACTATCAATATAAAATAGTGTTGACATAGAGCTATCTTGTTCATCAATTTATTCATTTGCTTCTGCATGCTGAGCTTAGTGAAGGAATAAGTCACGTCCCTTAATGGTTTTAGAAGTCATGATAGTTAAATCATGCTCCTAGATCTTGGAAAGACAATGTGCAAGCTTTCCTAAAAGATAAGTCTGTGAGAGAAAAAACTTGACAGTAGGTAAAGGGACTTTTACCAGCGTGTGCTTACCTAAGATAAAGTGGCAAAATTTTTCAACAGCTTTAACAAGAGAGAAATCATGTTTTTCAATATAAGAATATTTGAATTCATCATATGACAAGCTTTGACTCATGTAAGCTACTGGTTTTTCGTTAACTTGGTCATCACATTGTATGAGGATAACAGAGATTGCTTCCTCTGTGGCATTAGTACATATAATAAATTCTTTCTCAAAATACGACTTTGCCAAAACCGATGCAGAACTGATTGCCTTCTTAATCCTTATGAAATCATTTTTGACGTCATCAATCCAAGAAAAGGAGCGATCTTGATTGAGAAGATTGTGAATTGGTTTGAACATTACAACAAAATCAGGAACAAACCTACGTACAAAGTTGATAATACCCATAAAGGATTTAACCTCCTTTTTGGAAGTAGGGGCAAGAAGATTTAGGATAGCAACAATCCTTTTGGGATCTATGCTTATTCCTGAATAGGAGACAATGTGCCCAAGGAGCTTTCCCTTGGTAATGTTGAAGATAGACTTAGAAGGATTTAAAGAAATGTTGAATTTCCTACATCGCATGAGAACCTTTCTAAGATGACCAAAATGATCTGATCGGTTCTTTGAATACACAATTAAGTCATCAAGATAAATCTGAATAATTTTGTCAATCGGATTGTCAAAAGATATCTGCATAGCTCTTTGGAAAGTGGCACATGCATTAGATAATCCAAAAGGCACGCGTTCATAAGAAAATGTGCCCCATCGTGTAATAAAAGTGGTTTTATATTTATTTGCATGTTTTACCTTGATCTGATTATAACCAGAAAAACCATCAAGCAAGGACATCATCTGTGACCCTGCAACTTGCTACAAAATCATTTCCATATTAGGGAGAGGAAAATGGTCTTTTATGCTATCTCTATTCAATGTACGGAAATAAACACACAATTGAATCTGACCAGTTGTTTTCTGAACGAGAACCAAATTGGAAACCCACTCAGAATACTTAACAGGGAAAATTATCCCAGCCTTCAAGAGTTTTTCCAACTCTTTCTGAATAGTTGCTTCAAGTGCGGGGTTAATGGGTCTTTGTTTTTTCCTAACCGTTTTTATGCCCTCCTTGATATGGATTGCATGTTTTTATAAGAGAAGGATCAAAACCACGAAGATCCTCATAATACCAAGCAAAAACATCTTGAAATTCACGAAGTAACTCAGTGAACTTCATTTTTTCTTCATTAATACATTGGGCACCTATATTAACATTCTTTGACAATCGGGTGTCCCAATTTTCAAGGAAATGGTTTCACCCACTTTCCTTTTCAACTCCTATTCTTCATGTTTTTATTTGTTGCCTACATCACTCTATGAAAATGAACTTTCTAAAGGAGTCATGCCCTTCAAAATTTTATTGTCTTCCATGGATATAATCTCCTTGAGCTTGTAAGGTTCATTTTGTGTGAAAGTAAAGATGCTCTGATCACTAGGGAATACATGCCATGAATGTACATTATTAGGGATATGAGGACAATACAAAGATTGAAAATTGCAATCAGGTCTTTGTGGAAGAAGTTGTCAGGTAGGAGAGGTTGCAAAAATAGCTACCCTATCAACCATTGAATTCAATTCCCTTTTAACATGAGTGATGTTAAATGATAGAAATTTTGAGATAAGCGCCCAAATAGTATGGGTGTAGCGTTTCATTAACTTGTTGCTAGGGGAATATATCTTACGTAAAAGGTTTACAACAAGTTTAGAGTCCCCAAAAATTGTAAGGTGGCCACAAACTAAATTATAGGCATTTTCAATGCCTAGCAGTAATGCTTCAAATTTGGTGATGTTGTTTGTGCAAGAAAACTCTAACCTATAGGAAAAGTTGTGAATTTTACCTACGGGAGAGTACAAGATAATCCCAAATCCATTTCCTTCATTAGAGCATGAACCATCAAAGTGCATATGCCACATCCCATCCTCTAGGTCGATCTGTTCCAAGGTAGTGTTGTCCTCATCGACAAAGATGGAGTACACTCCTAGGTCCTCTTTGATATAATTTACATTAGGATGTGGGATGCTTTCTATATAAGGTGAAATTCTTCCCTCCCTTAGGAATATGATGTTCTTCCCATTCCGAGGAACATATAAGTGTGTCCCATCGAGTGAGAGGTATCCACCTGTCAAATCTTGTCAGTCACTTCCTAAGATGATTGAATAATTATGCATTGGCATGTCAATTACCTGAATATTAAGGGTTGTCCTTATTTCAAGATGCACACACAAAACCAAAGTCACGTCCTTGATCTTGCCTATGGTCTATTGTTGTAAACTATTATAAGAGAGCATGCTTATGTCATTTTTATTTGTACAAGACAAGCCTAGCTCTTCCATAATAATGTTCGACATTACGCTTCGGCCTGAACCACCATCAATCAAACAACAATGGGATATTTTGTCCATAATATTTACAGAAATGAAAAATGGAGGATTTTTTACAGGATGTCTAAAACTATTTACACATACTTTATTTACAGTTGATTCCTCTTCATCTACCTCTTCAGAGAGATTGGCTACGGTGGAAGTTTTTCCTTCCATGAATTTTTTCAAATGATTTTGTTGCTCAGGGATGACAACCATGTCTAGGAGAGTAGCATTGGCTTTAATATTATCCAATTCATTGAGAATGTTGTATTTAGAAGAGGGAATAGGGGAGGGAGTTCCTTGACTGTTAGGAGTTTTAGTAACTTGTACAATAGTAGCTGGTGAAGACGAGCATGGGCTAGAAGAAGTACGAGGGGGATCATATTTTCCTTTTGAAGCATTGAATTTATTCCTAGTGTTTATGATCATGACATCCTCTGGTGCTGCGAAATCTATAACAACAATGGTAGTTTCGGGCCTTTTACCAAAGATTTTATCTCTAGCACTCTTCTTTACCTCACAAGTACTTTCCCCATGGTGTTCCTCGTAAAAGTTACACCAACTATGAGGCATGATGGCTTTAGGCTGAAATTTGTTTTCATTAGGATTCCTAATGGGTGGTGAAGAAGAAGATGAGGCCCCAGGGGTAAGTGAAGGGACATTTCCCTTTCGCTCATATGCTATCATTCAGTTATTCATGTCTTCTACAAACTATAAGAGGGCAGACATGTTTGTTAGTTTAATTGAGTCTCCCTTGGGAAGACATGTTCTTTCAAGTTGTTCTTCATACTCTAGAAAAGTATGTAGAGAGGAACCAATATTATCTATAGATTTTTCTTCAATCCTATGATGGTAGGGGGAAGGTAGAGAATTATAGTAATGCATAAAATTGGTTTGGTTCCGAGGGCGAATAAGTTTAGAAATTTGGTTATATAACTTGGTGAAACGTAAGTTGAAAGACTTGATAGTCTGACCATATTTGTACGCAATGTTATTGTATTCCTGTAATTGTCAGGTCGGGCTCTTAGACTTCCCATAAGTAGATTTGAACCAATAAACTAACTCCTCCCAAGTGGAAAGAATCTTGGGAGGAAGATCAAAGAAATATTATGTTGCTTTCCCTTCAAGGGAATTCACAAATAAGTGCATACAAGTGTCATTGTCATTGGATCATATGTTGTGACAGGCATTAGAAAATCCCACCAAGTGTTCATTCGTAGTGACCGTGTTATTTCCTGAAAACCTAGGGAGATTCTCTTTGAATTTTGAAAGTGGATGAGTAGTAGGTGTTAGGTTTAGAGGAAAGGATACATGCCACATAGTAGTAGTAGCATCTTCTTTGAATTCAAAGAGTCCATACTTCTTTATGACCTTAGTAGGGTTGGTGGTAAATTGGACAGGGACTTGATGGCTATAAAATCTACCAATCACTGACGAGGATGAAGGTTGAGATGAAGATGAAGCTACCAAGCACCTCCAATGCCACTAGAGCCACCCATAGATGATATCTTGTGAACGATGGGTAAGGGAGAGAAAGATGAACTGGCTAAATTAGACAAAGTTCTCCTTAGAGTACCTTGTTGGGTTGACAAAACAATGTTTCTTCTTCCTATTTCTCAGGTGATTTCAGGTGATAAACCTCTTCTTCTCCTAGAGATGTGAAGGTTTAAGGTCATGAAAAGAAGACCAAAACTATAAGAAAAATAAAGCTATGGTTGATTCCTAGGATGTCTTTGTTTGGTTTACCAATGTTCTCAGACACTTATGTCTTGTTCAATCACTTTCCACGAGCGCTCAACCTCAGCCTGGGTGTTTTCAGTTATTAAGATGGTATTGAATAAGGTTAAAGCAATGATGGTCTGGTCCTTAAGACTGAGCTCAATATTGTGATGCCTTGTAGAAGGTACTATCATGAAGAAAAGAAAACAATCAAAAAATAAAAAGCATACTATAAAATTTTCAATGATAATCAAGCATACAATCAACTAGAGAGATATGGAAGATCTCCCAAGTATGATCGCCAAATAAATGTTGAGGAAAAGATATGAATTATCTTACTCAATCATTTTTTAATCTTTCATGGCTAAGACAAAATAGTTGTTACACCTCAATATTGCTCACTTCGATAAGTGTCGTAAGTGTCGCATGTTCCTTACAACTTTCACAAGTGTCGCAAGTTGTTCACAAGTGTCACAAATGTTGTTCAAGCATACTGCCATAATGATGACACTAAGGAGGCACTTAAGACATTTCATACACTTGATTTGGAGGAGGAAAAATGATTAACTGAAGTCAAGGAAATTTTATCACCTGAGAAGAGCTCTTAAACAAAGGTTTTGAAGGTGAGCGCTCCCCTACATCAGCCTTAGGAGCACTCGTGCTCCCCTATAAGGTCTCAAGGAACGTTATAACGCTTATCTGCCCCTCAGAAGGAGCGCTATCCATCCTTGGAGCGCTGGCTCTCCCCTCAAGCTTCCTAGGGAGCGCTATAGCGCTCTGATGCCCCTTTTAAGGGAGCGTTGTCTAATCTGAGGCAGTAGTTGGCCCGTTGAGGAGAATAAGGGGAGGATCTCTCAAGTTT
>SNQJ01S0114516.1:36810-51999 GCA_010110895.2 Picea sitchensis
TGTCTCCAGCCTTTGATGATCATTCTGGAGCTAATCCACCAGCTTTCATGCTAGGGGCATATCGAGCTTAGTCTTTGTTCTTTCTCGTGCTCATAAATACATGAGAATGCAACCGGGTAGGCTTTTATCTCTTTTTCAGACCCGTACGGATACACGAACACATGAAAAAGGAACCCCCTTGGAGTCATCTTTAAACTCTTTTCAGACTCTCTAAACATGAAAAGATTGTCGAGTGATCTTACTTCCTTTCATGCTCGTTAAAAGGTTTGAAAGGGCGTCTTTTGAGCGATAGTTTATCTCTTTTTCGGTCTCGTTAGACTACTGTACGAAAAAGGAACTGAGAGAGTTCTCTTTTAAGTGTTTTTCCAAACTCTATAATCCTGGAAAACCTTCGATTTTTCTGTCTTTGGACTCATTAAACCACACATCGACAGGCCCATATGGGACATAACCTTTACTTCTTCTGGTTCGTTAAACAAAGGAAGAGGAACTTATCAAAGGTGAGTTATATCGAGCATTTGTTATCCTCCTCAAGTTCATTAAATCAAAAAGAGGTACTCGTCTATTTGGATGGGGGAAAAATTGAAAGGAGCAAACCAAGCAGTCTCTTGAGAACATTATCCAACAGTTTTTAGAGTCGCCCTTGAACACGACACTTTGTCATTTGCATGCATCATAATCCGCTGAACCTCTGCACTGAGCCAATCCTTTGAGTTCCTTTCACTCCTTTGGGTCACCCGACGCAAGTCACAGTATCCACTGCATAGTTTTGGTCCATGTCATGTTTTTCTATTGTGCCTTAGTGTTCAAGGGAAGTATCCGCCTCGAGAGTCAGCCATCCCAAATATCTTCCCTCAAAACCCATGTCAGTCCATGTTCTTTTGATCTACCAATTACATCTCTATATCCGTTTGGTGTCGTTGATGGGGGATACATAAAGGCCCTCCCTCGACGAGTCTATTCCTGTCGACTTCAACACATTATCCAGGAATCAGACTTAGAAACCAGTTAGTACTTTGGGACCTGTATGCCTCAATGGCAGGCCTCCTCACATTTGACAGTACGTTTACATCATTGACCTCTGATCGGATGATTCCACAGATGTTCGACCTTATCTCATCTATTCACATTCGCTGGAATGTACTAAGGTACCTTGGGAATCATTGACATTAATGGTGATCTCCCTCGCACTTGTTAATGGTTCAAACCATTGATCGGTAATCAAGTGGTTTCTGCCATGTTCGACATCAGGACATCTATTCACATGGTTAGAATCGTACCACATTGGGATCGGTAAGAAGACCCTGGGTTGAGTAATCACTTTGATATATGCGTTTCCCAGGTTGCGAAGGAGTTTCTATTGGACAAATAACACATACACTGTTACATAGATCCACTTTGTATTGGTTGTGGCTATGTCTTGTCATCCCATAGATCCACTGTGTATTCTTCGTGGCTACGATCAGTCTGATTCATCAGAGTATAGATCCACATTGTATCTTCGGTGGCTATACCTTCTTATCAATACAATTATGGATCCACAATGTATTTTCTGGCGGCCATATCTTGCAAGCCTTGATCACCCAAGCATAGGTATGCCTACCTTGGGTTTTGAAATATGTCATGATATTTGTTGAATGTTTGTGTGCAGCTTCCGTCAGGTTCTCCGAGTCTATACCCTTTCTTGAGCATCTACAAAGTATTTCAGTTATCAGTTCACATCTTCTAACTTCATACTTTGGGGGGCAATCTGTTACACCTCAATATTTCTCACTTCGATAAGTGTCGTAAGTGTCGCATGTTCCTTACAACTTTCGCAAGTGTCGCAAATGTTGTTCAAGCATACTGCCATAACAATGACACTAAGGAGGCACTTAAGACATTTCATACACTTGATTTGGAGGAGGAAACATGATTAACTGAAGTCAAGGAACTTTTATCACCTGAGAAGATCTCTTAAACAAAGGTTTTGAAGGTGAGCGCTCCCCTACATCATCCTTAGGAGCGCTGGCTCTCCCCTATAAGGTCTCAGGGAGCGTTATAATGCTTATTTTCCCCTCAGAAGGAGCGTTATCCATCCTTGGAGCGCTGGCGCTCCCCTCAATCTTCCTAGGGAGCGCTATAGCGCTTTGATGCCCCTTTTAAGGGAGTGTTGTCTAATCTGAGGCAGTAGTTGGCCCGTTGAGGAGAATAAGGGGAGGATCTCTCAATTTTAGAAGGCAGTTGCATTTGAATTCTTGGTTCCATCAGAAGATCCCTGATCCAAGGAGGGAATTCCTCAACTTGTTCTAAAGATAAATCAAGAGGTTAAGCTTCTCTTAACCTATATAATCAGGCTCTATGATGGTGAAAAGGTGGAAGAATTGCTAGCATGAAACCTATGATCTCATAGGAAACACACAGTCAGTCAAAGGAGAGTGATCAGTGAAGTTGCTATTATCCAGGTTGTGGATATTTCGAGCAAGGGTTAGACGAAGGGGACTTGACGAAGTTGTCGCATTCGCATCTACGATTGTAAGTACTACTGTCATTATTCTCATTAATATGACACGCTTGGTCTGTTTCTTTCTAGTTTGTGTCTGATCTTACATGAACTTATCATTGATAGATAGATCTGTTTTCAAGCTAATATCAATAGAGTATGAAGTGGTTGTACTTTGTTTGTCTACAGGACTCAGCGAGGAGCGAGAGTTTGGAGCTCGATTTGGAGCGTGCAGGGACAAACGTCGATAAAGAGGTACTGTTATTTTCCTTCCTTCTCGTGTATTAGTTTGTATGGATTTGAAAGGAAGTCAGTGTCCACGTTAAGCATTTTCTGTCTTAGAGTTAAGAGTCTAGCTCTTTGAGGCAATCTACCTGTCCGCAGGGAGATTTTCCTACAATAATAGTCAGGAATATCACCCCATATTTTATAGCCTCAAAAATATTTTCCCAATCCACAAGTATTAATTACAAGGGTTTAGGCTGATTTTTTTTATGAAAAGAGTGTTGCAAAATAACATAAATTTTTTATATAATTTTCTGAAAAATATATAGATTATAGAAAGAAAATGTGGATATAAAAAAGCAAAAGTAACCAAGTCACAGATACACACAAATGAGATAGAATAACAATTTGCTTTATTTCATTCCAAAAAATCAAAGTATCTTTCTCTTACAAAATCCCTGTGAGGGCATGGACCAAAGTCTTGAAGATTTTCTAGGTCCTATCAAGTTTGCAATTAGGTCTGTCTTTGACCACAGATTGTCTCTAAGTTTAAACTATTATGAAAAGGTTTTGTTGTTGTTTTAGGACAACCAACAGTTCAGGAACTTCTTGTTGATTTGTTACAGCTGTACTTGCAATTTTAGGTGCTCTAGCATGTAGTTTTAGTAACCATAAGTTAGCACATGCTTACTAAAATAAATACAACACACCTAGATATATTTACAGATGAAAATAATCAAGTCTAAAAGAATAACACACATCATTTTGTACACAGGTATTTTTGGTCAACATGACCCTGGATAAAATCCCCCCGAGGAAAACCATTTTGGGATATATGTCTATAAATGAGGAGAATAGATGGTGGAATACAACAAGTAAAAAATATAGATGAACCTGTTACAAAAGTAGCTTGTCTCAAGATGAAATACAAGTCCAAACCAAGCAGGTGCGCCCCTCATAAATTCTACCAAATCCATGGAATCTGCTACAGATGCCAACTAGAAGCTCTGATCCGGAAACCCCTCCAGAGTAATCAAGCATTGATGAGTAGCCTCCCTCTGAAATAGGCCTCACTACAATTTGACAGGTGTAAGTCCTCCCCACTGATGATGCACCCTCCTTCTGAACTGCGCCCTCCTCAGAACTGAAAGCTCCCCACTAAATAAACAAGGCTCCAATCCTGATGGCTCTCTCCATGAAAGAATGTGCCCAAGCTAGCCTCTCCCAATGCCTAAAACCTCATCCTCTTTCTCCCTCTCAAACTCTTGGAGTGAACAAATGAGTGAATGGCCTCTCCTTGGCCTCTTGCGCCCTCCTTTAGGATGCATAAGGAAACCTAAAATATGGACCGTTGAGATCATCCCATCTCAAGTCTAATCAATGGTTGAGATCACTCAAAAAGAATCTYATCCAAAAACCCACTTTAATTAAGTTTCCATGGTTTTCACTTTATGTCTATTAATTCACTCACTTTTTGAATTAATTTTCACTTTAGGCTAAAATCACCAAATTTCACTTTTGACTTAAATCTCCTAAGTCAAAGTGAAATTGGACACAAATCACATAGTACATGGTACAAAGTACCTCCCTCATGTGTTTATAAGCTCACAAACACAAGGGGGGCCACTTTCCAAGGTACCAAAATCTCAACACTCCCTCTTACCGAGGAAAGTGATCGTCACCACCAATCTCATCCCTATAGTGGACATGGTTACCTCCTGGCATATACTCAGTGAGTATGGTTGTACCATGATCACTGAAAGTAGTCTATGTCACATATCTACTCAATCTGCATGATATATAAATGAAACTACCTCTCCACATATCCAAGATCACCTATATCTCAACATCACACCAAAGATCTACACCTTGGTCTCCCACCAAGGATTTCCACCTCCTGGCATCTCGTGAATGGTCACTACTCTTGGCATCTCACCAAGCGTCACTCTCTTGGAATCTCACCAAGAGTCTCCCCCTCTTGGTATCTCACCAAGAATCATCAACTTGGCCTCTTGCCAAGTAACTTCCACCTAGAGTGGATCCAAAACCTGATTTGCTCGTCTCAGAAGCTAAGTGAGGCTCAAGCCTCTATGGTGCCCTACTTCTCCTCCTAATCAAACTTTGATGCTCTAAATTTGTAGCACCAACTCTCTGTCTGCTCGGTTGCTCTAAAACTGAAGCTATACTGGGTGGACCAGTCACCCACTCTGAAGATGTCCAGGGACACTGAGTCTGATATCCCTTTGAATCACTGTTGTGAGTCAATTTGTCCTCATCAACTCTTTCTCCCCATATAATGTTGGAGGGTGTAACGACAGACAAAGTAGTCACAAAAGCACACTCTCTCGTAAACTTTTCATTGAACTCTATCTCCTTTGTTGTTGTTGTTGAACCATCCTACTGCTTCTTCTTCTTCTTGGGACATTGTCTTGCATAGTGACCCATCTCTCCACAAGCAAAGAATCTCATTGTGCTCATGTCTCTCTTCTTCCCATTGTTGCTGCTCTCTCCTCCCTGTGGTGGGGCCCCAAACTTGGGACCCTGCCGACCTCCACGGACGGTCTTCTTCTTTCCCTTTGTCTAAAGAGAAAGCTCCTCATCACCCAGAACTGACTACTGTTGCTGTCTAGAATCCTCTGCCACTAGTATAGTCTCCTCTTGGACGAAGTCATCCCACATCCTCTCCCATGTAGGCATAACCTCCCTAGAAACAATGTTGCATACGAATGGACCCCATGGTTTGGTAAAGCTATTCAAATCTATCCTCACCATAGAGTTGGGATCCGCCACCTCTCTGACGGCTCCAAGCTCGTCTCTGATATGGGTGTATCTACCAAGGAATGAAGTAACCGACTTATCCTCGAGTATGCGAATGCCCCTCAATCGATCATGAAGAACCAACTTCTAGTTCTCATTAGAGATCTCATACAACTTGCATAGATATGCCCACATCTCATATGCATAAGTGTTCCCAGTCAAGTGGGGTACGATATGATCACGAACTTCATCACAAATGGTCCTCTTTGCCTTATTATTCCTCTTCCTAAAATCTGCCAACAAGACTGGGGCAGTGTAGAAATAACGAGAACAAACGCCTCAACTATATCCCATAGTTCGAGGTCCTATAGAACAAAGACAATCCTCGCCTTCCAAGGCGACCAATTGCTAGCCCCGGCTAGTCTGTCCTCAACATGCATCTGAGATGATGACATGTCTGCTAAACTATGCTCACTTTGATGCTCCAAGTGCAAAGGAACGTTGCCTCACTCCTGTCAACACAGGTGTGAAAAGAGGCAAGCGAACATCGACCTCACTCCTAACAAATAGGTGTGAAAAGGGGTCGTAAAATACATCCTCACTCCTGTCTCCTCAAGTGTGAAAAGAGGCTGACGAAAAACTGTCACAACTTCCCAACTATCCTCTACAAAAATATTCCCACTAACAACCATTGAAGAAGTCAATGGTTGTCCACAAAAACCTTCCAAGAAGATGTATATGACAGCCAACACATATGCTTTCCAAACTGCTCAAAAATCAGCCACCTCAACTCTGATACCATAAATATTTTCTAGGTCCTATCAGGTTGTCAACTAAGTCTATATTTGACCACAGATTGGCTCTAAGTTTCAACTATTATGAAAAGGTTTTGCTGATGTTTTAGGACATCCAACAATTCAAGAACTTCTTGTTGATTTGTTACGGTTGTACTTGCAAATTTAGGTGCTCTAGCATGTAGTTTTAGTAACCAGAAGTTAGCACATGCATACTAAAATAAATACAACACACCTAGAGATATTTACAGCTGAAAATAAGCATATATAAAAGACTAACACACATCATTTTGTACACAGGTATTTTTGGTCAACATGACCTTGGATAAAAACCCCCCGGGGAAAACTAGTTTGGGATATATGTCTATAAATAAGGAGAATAGATGGTGGAATACAACAAGTACAAAATATAGATGAACCTATTACAATAACAACTTCTCTCAAGCTGAAATACAAATCCAAAAGAAGTAAGAGCGCCCCAGGATGGTGCGCCCCTCATAAATGCTACCAAATCCACTAAATCTGTTGCAAATAGAAACTAGAAGCTCTAATTTGGAAACCCCTTCACATTAATCGAGAACTAATGAGTAGCCTCCCTCTAAAAAAAAACCTCACTGCAAATATGTGGGGTGTAATTCCTCCCCGTGATGATCGCCCTCCTCCTCAGAGTGTGCCCTCCTCCAGGCTGGAAGCTCCTCAATAATTAAACAAGGCTCCAAGCTTGATGTCTCTCTCCATGAAAGAATGCACCCAAGCTAGCCTCTCCCAATTACTGAAACATCATCCTCTTGCTCCCTCTCAAATTCTTGGGTGAACAAATGAGTGAATGGCCTCTCCTTGGCCTCTTAAGCCCTCCTTTAGGATGCATGGAAACCTAAAATATGGACCGTTGAGATCATCCCATCTCCAAGTCTAATCAATGGTTGAGATCACTCAAAAGAATCTCCCTCAAAACCCACTTTACTTAAGTTTCCATAGTTTTCACTTTATGTCTATTAATTCACCCTTTAGACAATTAATTGTCACTTTAGGCTAAAATGACCAAATTCACTTTTGACTTAAATCTCCTAAGTCAAAGTGAGAATAGAACCTAAAGTAAATAGTACATGGTACAAAGTACCTCCCTCCCTAGATGTGTTTAGAATCTCAAAAACATAAGAGGGACCACTTTCCAAGTACCCTAAGAAGTATCAACAAGTCTAATTTAGATATCCCATATGAAAACCATACAAGTATTTCGACAAAGTAAAAAGCCCGAACTTTATAATGGATCAGCTTGCCCTGAGACTCTTGTAATTTTAATCACACAATATCCTTTACCCATTATGAGAAACTTAATCCATAAACGGAGACAAGTATACACCGACTATCAAAGATAGATCAACACCACAGAAGCAGAATCTGAATGATATGGTTCAACTTTGAACCTTGCCGTCTATAATAGGACCCTGTGTCCAAAGAGAATTAGGTACAATAGACAATAATCAGATGAAAGCTGAAACTTCATTGAAAAAAAGAGAAAGCCTTATTATTGCTTTCTCCTTCTATTCTCCTTGCGTTCTTCCTTCTCATTTGGATTTTTATGCATTCCAAATAATGAGATGAAGTAGCTCAACTACTTTCTTTAGTTAAGTTAGTTAAACTTAGCCGATTTTTTAGTTTAGGAGAAATAAATGATAATAATAATAGTTAAGGGTCTTTATTTAATAACTAAGTGATTGGGACCCCTTGTGACTCCTTGTATTTTATACAAAAAATAAAACACAATTAGATAATCATTTAAACACATGCCACTTTGTAGCTACATTAAATACCTTCAAAATTTGAATATTAAATATCATAAATAATTCAAATCGCGTCGAAATAATGTGACAATGCATTATCCATGTTTTGTCCAAAACTTTACCCTTGGAGACAACATCTTCAACAGCTCAATCATAAACACATAAATTAAAATCCATACTTACCACTCTAAGAGGCAATCTTTATTTTATCATTATTGTCCCTCTTTGACTTCCCGAAAGTAGCCTTTGGTTGATTCAAACCTGAGGATTTATCTCACTAATAACATTGGAACAATCATCCCTTAGGTGCATACAAGAGGATAATAATTTTAGAGAGTCATTTGAAGAGGAGGAAGGGGAGGCAACAACTTTACCTTTATCTTGTACATGAGGAACATCAGTTTTAAGTATGGTTTTCTAGCATGAGAGGATTGAGCAAGTGAATTGAAGCAGGGGGCAATTTGAACATTAGGATTTATAAGGTGGAGGAGGAGGTAATGACAAATTTGACCCAACCAAATGGTGAGAGACTACTAGATTGACAAATCTCTTTCCATCCATTAATCACAAGGACTTATGGTTGCAAGGACACACGAGGAGGAACATGAATACCATGAATGTTTTGAAACGGAAGGAGTGTCATGGTTTTAGGCTGTGTGTTATTCCTTTCCGGTCTGGATTGAAGAACCCGACGTGATTGGTTCAAGTCATGAGGGTCAGCATTAAAATGAATAGAGAATCTAGGCTTTCTAGTCCCTCTGTTCTATTTACCTCTTCCTTTATTATTTCTACCATGACCGCCCCTACTGAAGAAACTCATCATGTATGTAGGAATTCATTAGTAACTAGCCATATAGACCATACATGACATTATGTTTTCATGAAACAAAGTTTGGATCATAGGGTGACATGAGACCATGCAAATCAATCCATAATAAATTGTTAAAAAATTTCCAGTGAAGATGGATGGGTTTCTTGGGACATCTGGAGGATGTGTGATGGCTTGAAAAAGTGGTAGCATGACATGGGAAAAATACACGAGTATAGCTCAACAATTCATTAAATAATTTAAGTGTGCAATCAAATACCAAAAATGTCAGTTGCCACCTATTTTTTGTATCATATCTTTTGCGAGTGTGTAAAAAATGAAATTGGGATTGTGAGGGGTATAATGAGAGAAAAAGTGATATTATGAGAGAGAATAAAATATTGATACTTTTCACAAATTAAGTCAAGCCATTAACAACCATAACTCTATTTGGAACCTGTAATCCAATAGCATTCACTTTTAAAACCAAAACCATTTAATTGTCACTTCTTTACATAATGCTTGTTGAATTCAAAATAAAAGATAATTCATATGCCCATAATACTCAATCATATCATCCTTTACATCCATAAAACTTATGCAATAGTCATAATAACAATCATGATAACAACATTGCCATTTTCTAATAACATAATAGTGGATTTGAGACACTTGTTGATTAGGGTTGGTTGTCATTGATGTCAACCCTTGAAGAAAGCTTAGAGTAGCACAAAGGTTTGGGTAATGGACTCCAGAAGTTTGTTTGATGTAGAGATGAATCATTGTCTTGTCATAGTTGATAATAAGTAGAAATGGATGAACTCCAAAATTAGGCCCCTTATGGTGAAAGCCCTCACGGGAAACACTGTGGATTGAATCCTAGAAGTATGGTTAGAGAACCCATGTTTATTTGTGGAATAAAGAGATGAAGGTAAGTGAATTCGTCAGTGAAACTATCCTATATGGATAGTACTTGTCATGTCATTTCTGGTGGTATGTGGAATGTCACATAACTCCTGGGTTAGAAGTTATGGCCATGAGAAGTTGGAGAACCTAGGTTTGGGTAGTGGTTAAGTGTATTTGATGTATTAATGGTATGAGTTTTGATATATTTTTAGGTAATACTATTCTATATGGATAGTACATGTGTCATTCCTGGTGGTATGTGGGTGATCACATAACTCCTCACTATTTGAAATTTATGGCCTGCAATTTGGAGGACCCTCATGTGTCATCGAGAAACCCCAAAAGGTCAAATTAGTCAAAAGTGGTTTAAGAGATTTTAGAAGGTAAAATAATAAAGTGAAATTGATAGGTGTACTATAATTCAAAGGGAGTGAATACAAATGAATTATTTAAATAATAAATTTAATGGAGAGAAATTAGAAGTGGGTTAACCTAAAAATGGAAAGTGGGCAAAGTGACCTAGAAGATGTTTTTAAGGAAGCTACTTGGAGGTATAAATAAGAGGCAAGGCTCTCTCATTTAGATTACACTTGAGAATATTGAATATCCTATAGGTTTCTGAGGTAACCAAAGGATATATAAGCTAAATTTCGTAGGGAAGGTGAAGAAAAGAAGGTTCGAATTCAAGGAAGGATAAATTATTTTGATGCTTTATAATGTATGTTATTTCACGGTCATCTCACTATTTTCTAATAATTTTTTTCTAGAATGATTGTTGTAAATTGATATTTCAGTGAGGAAACATATCCAAATATCTGTAGTAAAATCAGCTTATTGAATTGGATTTGTAGTTTTGGAGTTACACTCAGTGGAAAATATGGTTTTAGTAGTCCTTAAACTAGTATAAAACAAGTGTTTAAGGTAAATGTCTAATTTTTCTTAATAGATCCAAATTACATAAGAAGAAATTTTTTTGTTAGATTAAAGTCTTTAGTATTATGTGTAGTTTTTCAGATCGATTCAACAAATATTTCGTCATTATCATGCTCTACAAGATAAGCTCCCTAGAATAAGACATAATTCAATAATGTATGCCATTTTGCTATAAATCATTTTATGAAAGGTTCCAAGTAGTGACACTGTTGAATTTCATAAAACACCTTTGAAGAAAATTGTATATTAGTTTAGATCTTATTCATTACATGTACAAAGTTATGATTATTTCAAGTTAGGATTGTTGACTAATCCAAAACTACTCATGTGAGGTAAGAAAAGTTTGATGAAAATGCTAGTCTCTTGTTGTTAGAGTTAAGGAAGGTTCGCGGTATGTGATCATATACACCGAATTTATATTAAAGAGTTACAAATCATATTTGAATGATGAAATTGATAGAGGTCTTTTTAGTTTAAGGTACATATTTGTGTACATGGTTGAACAAGTAGTTAATGAGTTGGCATATACATAGGGGTGTATAGTTGATGATATTGTACAACGTGATGAGTCATAGTTGATGAGTAGTTGAAACATGATTGGTTTATACTTGGTACATGGTTAGTTTCACTCGTTTATGTTGATTAAATTGTTTGGTATAGGTTGGTTACATGATTAGTGCACTTGTTTATGATGCAGGTTCATTACTGAGTTGATACATGGTTCAAGTTTATTGGTACATGTTTACAATGAGTATCTCAAAGTGACCATGGGGTAGCATTGGTTTCCATCATTATACTTCTATGACAAAGCGATTGAACGGGGAAATGACAGGTGATTGTATCCTCCTTCTAGTTTAGCCAGAGAATTAGGGAGTTAGATATTCCCTCGGGTTGTAGCTTGAGAAAATAGGGGTTTGGAGCCTCCTTTTCCATTTATTGGCTGGAAAACAAAGAGTTGGTGCTTCCAATGAATGTAATTCTTCAAGACATATAAGAAAAATCATTTTGTGGTTTTCTCCGCTTTGGTTTTCCATGTAAAACATTGATGTACTTGTGTATGTGTATGATTTCTCATTTTCATTGCTCATTATTGGATGATAATTCTACATTGATGATATACTTGGATTATTTGGTTTAAAAGGACTATAATTTATCTAATGCCCGATTCACACCTCCTCTTAGTAATCCAACAATTGATATCGAGCAGGTTCCTTCTAAAATCAGTTTAACCATTGAAAGGTAGATCATGGAGAAAACATCTTGGCATAAAAATGGAATAACACGGTTTGATGGACAAAAGTATACATTTTAGAGCATAAGGATGAAGACATATATACAAGCACAACAGTTTGAAATTTGGCAATCAATTGTATGAATGGATACACAACACCAGTTGTTCCACCAACAAATGACAAAAGCAATGAAACTTCGGTCATAATAATTCCAAAGACACAAATTCACTTGAGATGGTCTTAGTGAAGCGATTATTCACACAAGTTGCACATTGTAAATCTGCTAAAGAGATTTGGGACAAGCTTGAAATGTTATGAAGGAAATTCAAAGTCAAAGCGTGAAAGCTTCAAACTTACATAGGTCAATTCTAACAACTAAAGATGAAGGAAGATGAGAATATTACAAATTACTTCTTACGAATTGATGAAGCTTGAATGCAATCTTAGGATTGAGAGAATAAAATGAAGAATCTGTAGTGTTCAAAGGTACTAAGATATCTTCTAATGAGATTTGACCCTAAGATATAAACACTAGAAAGAAATGTCGAGATCTAAACTCAAGCTAAGCATGGGCGAACTGCATGGAATCTTCACAACATATAAAATGAGCCGAACAAGAAAATCCATATGTAAAGGCAACTTTCAGAAGCATCAAGAAACATCAGAAACGAAATGAAAAGAAACAAGAGAACATAACGAAACAAAATGGCGTCTCGAAGATGATGAAGAGTGGCCAACTTAGTCAAAAGAATGAACAAGGGAACCAGCGGTAGGCTACTGAGGTAAACTTCCTTTAATTTGTTTTAATTGTGATGGTATTGGTCATTTTGATAATGAATTTCCTCCCCAAGAAAAGAGAAATGATGAAGGTTACTCCAAAAGGCAAAAAAACATATAAAAGGAAAAAGAACTACGAAAGTTTTCAAGAAAAGCTTAAACACCAAAGAAGACATCTAATCATCGGATGAAGATGAAATTGATTCTGATTGAGAGTGCATTAAGAGTTTTATTCATGGCAGTAGAGACTCGATGAAGACTCAAAGTACATGAAAGAAGCAGAAGAAGAAGTGTAAAGAGAAGTCAAGCGAGAAATTGAAGAGGCATAAGTTGACAATCGAAAAGAATTGATGCGTGCCATAGAATTTATCCGAGAAGAGAAAAGAAGAAAACAAGAAACTACAAGAGGAAATAGACAAGAGCCAGACACTCAAGAACTAGAACAAATGATCACAAAATTTGAAGGTTCAAATAGAAGACCAGGTGAAGAAGAAATCAAAGAACAACTAGAAAGAAAGGACAAAGATCATTGGAAATTTGGAAGCAAAGATTGTCACACTAAGAAAGGATATTCAAATAAAAATATGCAGATAGCTCAAAGTTTTTAGGATGAGAGTATTGGGTCAAAAATCTCATCTTGAAGATGAACTTTGGACACAATCCCAGACCAGAAAAGGGATCAATCTCCCAAACAACAAAATATCCAAAAATCTATCACGAGGAAACAATCAGAGGGGATAGGAATATATACAAGGAAGATTCTAGGGACACTCCTCCCTTTGAGAAGATTGATTCGAATAAAAAAACATCTGAGATAGGCCTCGAGAAGAAGAAGGATTCATAAAGAGCACCTCCTTTCAAAGATCTTCAACTCCCGGTATCAAACTATATTTTTTGGTTTATGTTATATGCATGTAATAATTTGGACATAAAGGCTGTGAATTGCAGAGCTAATACTTGAAGGGTATAAACAACACAGAAATTCATACACACAAAAAGGTTATCCAAGAAGGCCTAGTGAAACAGAGAGAAGAAGTTACAACAATTTTGAATCTTTGAGCATTGAGTGGAATGTTACAAAATGTAGCAACTTTGGATACATGGCCAAAAGGTGTAGAATATGATCCCTCCTAGAGAACCTATGAGAATAACAATAGTCCTGAGGCAGGAACCTCGAGAAAAGGACATGGATAGAAACATAATTAATAATATAACAATGAAGAATGCACACACACTCTACAAGCTAAGCTTGACGGAAAAACATGGTTGGTATGTTGGCAGGGGATGTTCAAAACACATGATACATGATAGAGACATGTTTCTTACATTAAGAAAGGGAAAGAGATGAATCAGTCTCCTTAGGAAATGATATTAAGCTAAAATCATTGAAAAAGACACACTCAGTGGAACAAGAATACAAAGGAAAAACATGTTCTACTAGTAGAGATATGAAACATAATCTTCTAGGGTGTGAGTCAAATGTATGACCAAGGTCATAAAGTTACTTTTGATTCCACAAAGTATGAGATAAGAAAAGAAAGGTTAAGGAAAATTGATTGCTACAATTGCGGGAACTTCAAACAACATATATGTGTTAAGTGAAATTGGAAATGAAAGAAAACATAATTAATATAACAATGAAGAATGCACACACTCTCTACAAGCTAAGCAGAAGAAACATGGTTGGTATGTTGACAGTGGTTGTTCAAAACAAATGACATGTGATAGAGACATGTTTCTTACATTAAGAAAGGAAAGAGATGAATCAGTCTCCTTCGGAAATGATGATTCAGCTAAAATCATTGAAAAAGGCACACTCAGAATTGGGAACAAGAATACAAAGGAAAAACATGTTCTACTAGTAGAAGATATGAAACATAATCTTCTAAGTGTGAGTCAAATGTATGACCAAGGTCATAAAGTTACTTTTGATTCACAAAAGTATGAGATAAGAAAAGAAGGTTAAGGAAAATTGATTGCTACAACTGCAAGAACTTCAAGCAACATATATGTGTTAAGTGAAATTGGAAATGAAAAGTGTTGTCTAGGAAAGGAAGATGAAAGTTGGATATGGCATGGAAGAATGGGTCACATACATTTGACAACCTTGTCAAAGTCATCAAAAGAGAAGAAGTCAGAGAAATGCCCCAGATCATGAAGCCAACCAACACTTTATGTAAGCATTGTCAACAAGGAAAGCAAACAAAGACCAGGTTCAAATCAAAGGAATATTCAACGACAATACCACTAGAAATTATGCACATTGATCTAGTTGGGCCAACTTCAACAAAGGGTTTAAAAGGTGATAAATAATGTATGTTATTAGTTGACGATTATACAAGAATGATTGCAGTTTGTTTTCTCAAGAATAAGTTAGAAGCTTTTGAAAACTTTAAGATCTACAAGGAAATGGTTGAAAATGAAATGGATTCAAAAATCAAATGCTTGATATATGATAATGGAGGAGAGTTCACTTCAAAGAAATTTATGG
>SNQJ01S0114517.1:6729-21032 GCA_010110895.2 Picea sitchensis
GAAAAACCTAGGAAAGTTAGGATCGCTCTAAACGTTCCTTCGCTTAGCAGGGGATCAAGTAGTTGTGGAGACCCGCTTTCCTTTTACAATCTGTTTCGAGACTCAAGAGGCTGAAAACGAAAACTTTTATTCCTTCGTAATGAGGTTGAAAGCAAGATACAAGGCAGTGATTCATTGATAAAAAATGTAGAAGTTCAAAACAGTTCGAGACTGGCTCTTGTAGATGTCTTAGGGGATGGTTACTTTCGACTGACTTTTCTTAGTTTTAGTGTATCATTCAAACCAATTTAAATCAAAGGTTACCAAGCCAAGCGATAATCCTGTTATTTAACGATTTAGCTATTATTGCAATATGAAAGATGTTACCTTGATTTAATTTTGACAGTCTTTGACAACATGTGTATTGAGAAAAACCCACCTTTACCTTTCTTTTCAATTTCTTTGTGCACTACGAAACTACTTTTTGGGTATCCCCTGTTTCATGCCGATTTATTTCTGGTACTGCTTGTGAATTACTCCCCCCGCTAGCTCGTAAGAGGTTGGAATCCTGCAAAAAGAAAATACAAACTTTATTCAAAATATGTCTAAAAATTATGAACAGAAGGAAACAGAAAGTCTAAAGGGAAATAAAAATGCATGTATATACAAACAGTTTTTTTTTTTTTTTTTTTAAATGGCGACTGCTATGTCATGTAATGTTTCAGATATCGCCCATTGACAGGGGCGCTGAGGACTTCTCCGTCGATGTTTTCCAGCAGGAAATAATTTTCTCCTACTGGAGCCGAAACCCTGAACGGTCCATACCAGAGGTGGTCAAATTTACTATGCTTTGCTGCCTCTTCCCTTCTTGCATCCCATCTTAGCACCAAATCACCTAGAGAGAATTCTCGATCCTTCGCTTTTCGGTCGAACAGTGCTTTCATGTCATCTTGGTACCACTGCATCTTTTCGTCAACCTCGGTTCTCTGCTATTGGACCTCAATCAATTGATTTATTCTCCCGGTGACAGGATTGGGTTCTTCATTTTGGTCTTGCCACAGCTTCATTACCGGTAGCACCAGGTTTATGGGTAGAACGACATCTGTCCCATAGACCATTTGAAAAGGTGAAACGCTGATATCTCTTTTCGTGCTTATGCGGTTTGCCCACAATGCGTATATTAAATGTACATGCCAAGACCTCTTGTTCTCATCCAATACCTTCTTGATAATGTTTACCAGGCTCTTATTTGACGACTTGTCCAACCCATTCCCTTGGGGGTAGTATGCAGTGGAATGTCCGAGAATGATGTTGTATTTCTGACAAAAACTGATCATAGCCATATACTTAAAATCTTGGGCGTTGTCAGTAACTATCTTTCAGGGACAACCGAATCTCGACAAAATATTTTCCTCCAAGAAGTTGATTACCACCGAGTCTGTTGCCTTCTTGGTTGGAATGGCTTCCACCCATTTAGTAAAATAATCCGTGGCTGTCAAGATCCACCTGTGCTGAGCACTGGAATGAGGATTGATCTCACCTATGAAGTCCAGACCCCATTGTTGAAATGGAGCCTCGGTTTTGACTGGAACGAGTGGTAGTGCAGGGAGTTTCTATTTCCCAACGAATATTTGACAAGGGTCGCACGCACGTACTTTGGCATTTACATCTGAAAATAGTTTCGGCCAATAGTAGACTGCTCGCAAGATCTTGTAGGTTGTGGCTCTCCATGCGTGGTGTCATCCGCAGATACCTTCATGAAATTCCTCTATAACCCGAGGATTTTCCGACTCGACCAAACAGACTAGTAGGAATCCGAGTGCATCTTTCCAGTATAGCTAATTTTCGGCGATGCATTATTTTACAGCGTGGAGTTTTAAAGTTCTACATTTGGCTGGTGATAGTCCATCTGGGCATTTCAGGTTCAATAAGTAGAACACTATGTCTTTATACCAGCTTGATGATATGAACTTTTCCTTGATTTTGCTTGGATCTGTCTAGTCATCCGGATCGTGCAGGGGTGTGTCTCCGTCTTCTTCTTGGAGACATTTTAATATCAAGAGCTCTAAGATTCGACTCAGCCAAGAGTTTGGCCAGACCCTACCCCTTTATCAATTTAGTCGGCTTGACTTCCAGATCGAATTCTTGTATTTTAGCGAGCCATCGCCCTCTTTTTCTGTCACTGTCCGGCTGTACCAATATGTCTTTTACAGAACTGGTGGGTACATACGCGATTATCTTTGAATGTAACACATAGGTTCTAAAAGCTTTCAATGCTTTTACCATTGCGTATGCTTGTTTTTCCATTATGTTATATTTCATTTCTGCATCTCTGAGGCTTTTGCTGAAAAACACTATCGGCTGTTCGAACCCCTCTTCGTTTTTCTGCAAGAGTACCGCGGCGATGGTATGTTCAGAAGCAAAAGAGAAGATTAGAAAATCTTTCAGATAGTCCGGACTTGCTAACACGGGTGCCTCGCTTATAACTTTTTTAATGTGTGCGAAAGATGCCCTGGCCTCAGCGGTCCAATTTACCCCACTGTCCTTCTTCAACATTCCTGTAATCAATTTGACAATCTCAGCGAAATTGGGAATAAACCTTCACAGAAAATTTATCTTACCTAAGAATGATTGAATTTATTTTATATTTCTTGGGATAGTGATAGTGTCTATTGCTTCAATCCTCTTAGGATCAATTCTGATTCCTTCCTTAGATACGACATGGCCTAGAAGCTTACCTTCCCGCATAGCAAAATAAGATTTCTTTGGATTTAGAGATAGACCAAACCTGCAACACTTTTCGAACGTCTATCTTAGATGCATCAGATGTTCTTCGTCAGTTTTCGAAAAAACCGTCAGATCATCAAGGTAAATGACTATGAAGCTGTCTCTTTCTCCCACGAAAGCGATGTCCATATCTCATTGGAAAGTGGCCCCTGCATTCATCAAACCAAAAGGCATTTTGTCATACATGAAAGTACCCCATGGCGTGGTGAATGCAGTTTTTTCCCTGTCCTGTTCATTCATAGCGATCTGATTGTAACCAGAGAAGCCATCTATCATTGACATTCGATTAGCTCCAAAAACCTTTTCTAAAATGTGGTCCATCTTGGGAAGTGGGTAATTATCTTTGAGAGACAACTTGTTTAAGTTTCGGAAATCCACACATAGTCTGATTTCCCCATTCTTTTTCCTGTCTAGAACTAGGTTAGCTACCCAGTCCGAGTATCTCAAAGGTATGATTATCTTTGCGTCCAAGAGTTTTTTGACTTCCTTTTCTATCACGGGTAACAGAATGGGGTTAATTTGCCTAAGCTTTTGCCTAAACGGTTTGACCCCGAGCTTCAAAGGTATCTTGTGATCAATAATGGAAGTGTCATATGTTTTCAATTCATCATAGGACTAGGTGAAAACATCGTTGTATTGCCTGAGCAAGTCTTGGTACTTCACTTTCATTTTGGGAGGGAGGAATTTCGATAGTTTTACCATTCGGGGTTCTTTTTCGGTCCCTATCTCACAGTCCTCCACCGCTTCTGGCTGGGGCTGCAAAGTGGCCTTTACAGGTACATCGTTCTGATCGAAAAGTCTTTCCAAAGGAATCAATCCTTTGGGAATATGATTGTTTTTAAGGAACAACATACGATGATCCACGATTTTTTCTCGAAAAACTTCGGGTTCCTCTCCTTCCTACATGATCCACATGGAATCATTCTGGTTTTCTTGGTCAGCGTGATTTTCTGAATATTTGCCTACTACAGTAAGGAAATTTTTAATCTGTTCATCATCTTCGAAGAGTTTCCAGTGTCGTATATTGTCTGGTATGGAAGGCTTGTATCTGATTTCGATATGATATTTCAGTTTGAAGCTCGTGGAAGGAGAAAAGGTTGAAGTTGCCTTTCCCAATGCATCAACATGTAGACTCTCGGTGCGAGGGATAAAATGGATATTTACAGATGAGAATTTTTTTTCGATGAGATCCCAAGTACAATTTCTATATGCTCTTAGTCTGGGATGCCTGGCTTGGTACTGTCGGTTCACTTGTCTTACTATCAATTCCGCGTCACCGTATACCTCCATGTTTTTTATATTCAATTTCTTGGCAGCCTCTAATCCTAAGATCAATGCTTCATACTCGCATACGTTGTTAGTGTAATCTATGTCCCACTGTAAACGATAGGAGAAAGGAACAATGAACTTACCTTCAGGTGCTACCAAAAGTACCTTAGCACCAGCTCCCTCGGAAGATGAAGCACCATCGAAATACATTTTCCACACACTAGTATTACACAGCTCTTCTGTCAAGGGGCTTAACTCTTCTTGCTTGGCATCGATTTCTTCCAAGAAACCATCCAAGCCGTCATCAAAAGAAAAAATGCAGTTTCCTAGATCTTGGTCTGCGATGTAAATGGGGAAGTTGTGAGGGTTTTGAGGGTCACTGACCATGTATGCTAATCTTGTCTCTCTGTATAAAAGAGTGAACTGACTGCCGAACACAGGGATTGTGGCATAGGACATGTCTAACTGAAGGGATCCTCCCAACTTGGCCCCCCATGACCTGATAACAGCATACCATACTTAGGGGGAATATTGGCGATAACCACATCCATTAGAATACTTTTAACAGGGACCTGAGCTAAGGTAACTACCAGATCCTTTATCATCCCCATGCATTTAACCTTCCTTGAATCAAATGAATACAGATTTCCATAAGGTCTTGTAATCTGGAGACCCATCTTTTCCATTATAATCTTGGGCATCACATTATGAGAAACTCCGGAGTCCAACATACAATTATGCAACAACTGATCATGTATGTTCAAAGTAATATAAAAAGGAGCGATGTTGTCTTTGGACCCTTCGAAATGGGGACCAAAAGTGATGTTAGGTCTATCATCTTCCAAGTTTATAACATCAGAGTGGATTTCTAGTTCGGAGACACCTATCATTTTGGAAATTTGTTTGCGATAAACAAGGTTTTTCGCTAATTCCACTAAAGGGATTGGTATCTTAATTTTGTTTAACTCATTTTCAAAATTGAAAGATCTACTCACCTTGTCTGTTTCCCTGGTTGAGACTTCTGAATTTTTCTTTTCTGACTAGTTTGTTTGGGCAGCTTTATCATTTATGGTCTTAGTTGAAGAAGTATTTTTGTTTGCGGGTTCGATTGGTTGTGTTTGAGCTCTGACTTTTTCTACCTCGGATTCCTGAGTGTTCACTCTTCTCGTTTTGTTGTTGGGTGGTGGAGTCTCGTCCGTAGGAGGCTCGTAAGCTTGACCTCTCTGAAGGATTTTGCTAGGTTGAATTGTCGAGGTAGATTTATTGTTAGATCTCAGGTTGTACCTTGGTTGAAGCTCAGCTATCATTATCTCAGCTTCTGGTTGGGATTCACAGATCTCATTGGGATTACCCTCTTCACTCTCGTTTGGCGTCTCCGAGACATTCATAGACTTTTCGTAGTCTTCGCGAGTCAGATATGGTTGACTATAGTCATCACCGAAGTTTGCAACGTCATTATCTGAATCCTTGAAGTCTTGAAAATCGTTATCTCCTATAAAAATTTCATTCTTCAAGGGAGCTTGTATTTTTTGATCTTCCTTTTTTATTGGTCTTTGCTGATTAGGAGGGTTTTGAATTTTTCTGAAATCCTTTTTTGGGTAAGAGTCAGACTTGGACTGTTCGAGTTCCATGCAGGTTATTTTATTTGACAACTCTTTAATCAATCTAGCCATGTCATCCACTCTATCGTCAGAGGATCTATTGGACCCTGAAGGGCCAGCTAGTTCTCTATAGCGTCTGGTATCCCTGTTTCTAGTCTCTACTCTATCCTTAAGTTTAACCGAAGCCATCATGTTAGATTTTATCTCTACCGCATCGTCCTGCATACGGTTTAAGGTGGCTCCCCTTCGTTCTCGCAAAAGTAATGCGAAATCCGGCTCGAAAGCTCCGACGAAAGTCACTTTGGTCGAGGGTTGATATGGTTTGACTTCGGCTGGGATTTTATTGTACAGTTTATTGAATCTCAGAATGAATTCCATGACTGATTCCAAGTTATTTTTCTTCAAAGACCCAAATTCGGTTAGATAATAGAGATGGTATTTTCACTCGCCCCATTGTCTGAGGAAAGCATCTTCCAAGGCATCATATGATGGGATAGAGGTTGCGGGTAGGCTTCGAAACCAAGTTCGGACCTGACCTTCAAAAGTTTGAACAAGGAGTCTCGAATATACATCTGTGTGCTTGATACCAAATACATCTGCGAATTGGTCGAAAAAAATTTATATGTTCGACCGCAGTCAAATCTCCCTCCCCGGTGAATTTCGGTAGATTTTTTATATAGTTTTCTGGAAGATCGTGTAGGGGGCCGGGAAACACTAAAGGAGCATATCGGGCTGCGAATTTCGCAAAAACTCCAGGAGGGGGGGGGCGCTTGACCTCCACCTCCTCCTTGAGGGACTCCTCCTCCACCTCCTCCTAGAGGGACACCCCCTCCACCTCCTCCAAACCCTCCTCCTCCTCCTATAAAACCTCCACCCCCTCCTCCGACAGCAACCATTGTTGTTTGTGGGGAGTTATAAATGGGATTTTCAAAAAATAAAAGGGGTTTTATATTTTCTTCGCTAAGAGGAGACTCTGATGAGCAAGGATAAGGAACGCGAGGAATCGGTTCCTCGGACTTGCAAGAGACGGAATCGGGAAAACCGATGGGTGTGCGAAATGAGTGTGTAACACACTCTTCAAAATTTGGAGAAGTCGGGAAATTTAACTGATGATAAGAAGGTGTTTTGAAAGATGACGAACCTTCAAAAGGGCCCTTTCTCCTCTATATCAAGGGGACTGTTGGATGAATCTCACTTCCAATTTCGGTACATGGCGTTGAATGTTTAGCGTCAAAGTAAGGATTGAGTGAGGTCGGGGGTTCGAAAGGAATTTTGATCCTCAGTGATGGGATTTCAAGTTGGTAAACTGCAACGGTTGTCTTAAATGAGCCTCTTGCCTTTATAATTTTTTCAGGATCGGAAACTGGTGTAATATGCTCACCATCCGGGTTCTGTCTGGTATTCCTTCGAGTGACTGCCAGTTTAATTTTTCATGGAGTCTCCAAGTGAAAGATAAAAATCCTTAAAATGTGTGCACTCTTTGTTTACCATCAAAGGGTAACACTTTCAACGAAAAACAATTTGTCGTTTTCCCAGGGAAAAAGATTTCGTAACTTCGCTCCCCGGCAATGGTGCCAGAAAGATGTTGTTCCTGAGTCTATACTAAGGATAAAAAGTACAGTGTCAAGGCATCCGAAAGTGGTTAGGATAAGGAGACGGGAAAAGATCAACCTTCGGAGAAGATTCTAGGGGAGATTTATTCGTTGGGGTTGTCTGGCTTCGAACTGCTCCTGAATAGTTATGTCACGTTCAATGGTTGCCCATGATTGTTCAAGCTCGGCCCGGTTAGTGGCTGTTTTAAGGATAGTGTTGAAGAGGTTCAAGGCGATATGCGTTTGATTCAATAATTCGGGTTCAACGTTAGGTTGAGTTGGTGTAGGAAATGTCATGGGGGAACATTACTGGTAAGAGAACTGTTGAGAAAGATTGAGTGTTGTCTCAGTTAAGTTTTATAAAAGAGAATTCACGGTTGTAGTATTAAAGATGTATGCAAATCTAAGGCTCATTCCCGTAACTGTATTATATCTTAATCAAAGGGGTGAGATGGGGGAGAAACATTAAGCCGTTTACAGTGTCAGGTTCCTATCAAGGGAAAATATTACGAAATAAATGGAAGAAGAAATTATTTAAGAAAATAACCGATGTAACAAAAAATGCATGTAGAATTCTGAAACTACAAATTGGTCTTACACAGCTGATAGCTGGTGCATAGGAAAGGCAATAAACAATTACAAAAAACCCAAATTTATTCGTTATAGTAGTGGTAGTACTAAATTATAACAAAGCACATCAATTACGAATATGAATTGAAAATGAAAAATGAGGAACAAGAAAGAAAACTTGGTAATACAGAAGTGACGAAATTGAGAATCTCGGATCTGCTTGTATTAAATCTCAATGCAAAAAATATATTACAAAATCTCAAAAAGGGTTCAGCCCCATTTATTTCTCTCTGGGGTATATTTATACAATTTCTACAAAGCAAGTAGAATCTCAATGGTCGCAAAAATTTTAGTTATGACAGAGGAGAGAGAAATCGCACCATCTCCCCTATTCTGTCTTCATGTAGTGCCAGGTTCTCGTCTTCGCACCGCCTCGGTGCAGGCGATACATCTTTCCACTAGTTGAGATACGAGCTGTGAAGGTTCTGCTTGAAAGCTGGCCTCAGTGAAGTAACATTCTCGGGCCAACTGTTGTATCTTGTCCCCCATCTGTGCATCAATGATGTCTAGGGAACTTAGTTGTGCTGGGCTGAATCAAGTGCTTGTCAACTCGAGCCATGTCCACCCTGTCCATCTGAGAGATATTGGTTGAATCTCTCTCATCCTTCTCTTTCAGATCAAGCGAGATCTGTTCTACATTCATTTGCATTAATGTTTCTGCGTCGCCTCCACTGTCCATACCCAACAACGCGCCCTCTATAGAATTGAAGGCTTCTTCTAATGAATTGGTCACTTTTTGGGCCTGTTCCTTGCCCAGGGCAATGTTATGCTCCCAATCCTTCAACAAAATGTTACCTCTAGTTTGTTCTGGAAGGGCGAGTCCGGGAGAACCTGCCGAAACTCTGTTGTTCGTGGCTATCACCGACTCCTGGAAGGCGACCCGAGCCACTTCTGCATCTCTCTCTCTAACAGTCAGGTTCTCGGAAACCCGATGCATCAATAGACAATCCTCTCAGATTGTTCCCACTTTGGCGAGCAAACTCTGTTGTGCAGAAGAGATTCTGCTCCGAATCTGAGTCGCTTGGGATTTAAACCCCTCGACATCGATCACCGTGCTCTCAATAGTTTCTACCTGAGCCTGTAGCTCTACAATCATAGTCCTCTGTTGACCCGCCTGTATCCGACCATCTCGGATCACTAGATGCACTTGCTCCAGCTTGGCTTTGAGTACTTCTATTTCCTTTTTATCAGCTAGTCGGGCCAGTTCTATCTCCCCGCTCACCTGACCTTTAGCATTTTCTGTGGCCGAAGCTACTCTGGCTTCAAGAGTCTTGATCAGGTGATTCTTTCTTTTGAGATGGTTTTTTAACACTCCGAACGAAAATTGATTCGTCGATGCATACGCTCCTAGCGTTCCTGCGATCTCCGTGGCGAATTGCTCATTCTTTTTGTTCTTTCCATCGGTCATAACCTTGAAATTTTTAGCAGTCGATCCTTCCTCCTGGTATAATTCCCTTTTCACCACCGCTTTTCTCTTTTTGTCAAAGAATAACTCGTTTGGAGGAAGTTCTTCTGCTCTGATAGGCCTCAGTTCCTCATTGAAAATCCATCCTTCTTCTATATTTCCTTACGTTGACTGCAAGGGGGTGAGCGAAGTGATGGGTTCCTCGATCTATTTCGTTGCCTTTCTTGGGGTGACGATCGGGTCCTTCTTCTTCGGAGGTTCAGGGGTCTTCATCTCAATTTCCGGATTTTGTGTCTTTGGTGGGTCTGGATTCTGTGCCTCTGCTTCGGGATTCTTCATTCGCTTCCCCTCGTCCTGGCTTTTTCCTGAACCAGAAGTTGCATCTTTGGGGCCTTCATCATCCTTCGGCTCCATCTCAGAAACGCCCAAGCTCCCTCCTCGCAGCACAATGGGAAGACAACTTCGTCTGTGTTCCTGAAATCTCAATAGAGAAGCTATGTCTTCGGGTGCTAAAGATCGGATCCGAGCTAGCACCTCCTGATAAAACCTTGCCCCTCAAAAAATGTCATCCGGGGGTGAAAAATCATGTTCAAACCTCTTTATCCCACAATTAGCCAAATGGTCGCTCACAATTTTTGGGGGATCATGTTTTTTGTACTCGATGGAGACCAAACTTAAGTCTTCCAGGGCTGCAGCCTCAGCTTTGGCATGCCCGAAATCCAATAAAGAATAAGAATTTAGTCGAATGGGAAAAAACAACCATACCTTCTTTGAATATGCTTTGAGTTCTTTACTCACCCCGCCAATCACTGTTTGTCAGGCGATCTCGCGACAAGCCAGCTTGTCGGGGATGAACAGTGGTAGTGCAAGCGGGGGAACAGTAGCTTTGAACACTCTGAAATATGAGAACTCTGCCTCCACGTCCCAGTCTACTATACCACTCAAATTTGCAGCAATATTGTCCGATATGCGAGGTGGAAGGTGACCAAAAATGGCGATGTGCAAGGGCACCATCACCCAGTTGAAAATTTCATACATGAATTTGTCCGCTTTATTCTCCCACAGTTTGTCGTGATACTCATGTACTGGTTTTTCTTGGACTTGATTCCAAGCCTAGCTCATCAAAGGGAATGGTGTCATGGAACATACCGTGTCCATAATATATGCAGACATGAAAAATGAGGACGGTCTCCCACTTGCCTTCTACTCCCGATACTCTGTGACCCGGTTGGCCAAGCTGTCCGAGAGTATATTTGCCCAATTAAACGAGCAACCTTCTGCAACCCGAAACATGAGAGGCACCCACGCAATGTAGAAATGTGATGTGTCCTCCCTTCTGAATAGTCGGCATGTCATGATTGCCACATACTTGTACTGTGGCTCTAGCGAAGTGATTGAATAAACGCCCTGGTCATTTGCTCTGAATTTCGCGGAGCACGAAACCCAATCCTTTATCAAACCGGGCATGGTTTTGTCATATTGAGTGCACTCCTTCTCTTTGAATTCATCCAGGAATTCAGCACCATACGTGTATTCAGATGTCATCGGGAGCTTATACATGGTTTGGATATGCTCCGGTCTAAAAGTCCCGACCGTGACCCGCTGGTCGTTCATGATAGTTCTGGTGGATAAGTCTATGTGATCCAATGCCCATCGGATCATATCATAATATGGAAGCAACCGTGGTCTGGTTTCTACCCTGTGCATTCCATATTGAACAACTATCTTGTATTTAGTGTTCAGGTCATCCTTTTCGTTGTTGTCGGAGTCTGAATAATTCACCAACTCAGATTGCAGAATATCTGAAACAAATGACCAGCTAGGGACCGAGTCGACACTCCGAGGCGAAGTATCGGGGACGTTGTCCGAGCCCTGCCCTGCAACCCCGACACTCGCCTTTGCTTCTTTCCGTGGAGCCATAGCTGAAGCTTGCATTTTCTCCCTTCTGCGGTAGAACTGCGTATACATGCAGAAATTAGTTTACTCAGAAATGACGAGCTCTACGTGCTTATGAAAATGCTTTCATTATAATAAAATGAAACTCTTACATATATTTGAAAATTCGGTACTTTTTGAAATAAGCCTGTCAAATCATAATTAGAAACAAATTAATTGCCTAAATCCGATCTTATATGCGTGGATTTACCCTTATTCTCCATAAATGTCATAAATTTCAGGCGGTTTGACAGTCAGTCGAAGTATGGAGAGAAAATGGCTATCTCGGGAAACGTGCAGGCCTCGGGGCGCGGGACATATCTTGCTTTATCTTAAAATATCAAATATTACCAACGTTAATCAATTTCTCACCGTTCGCCACATCGTGGAATTTCTTTTAACATTTTGAATCTCCAACTCGCGAGATCGCAAGGACCAACTTTGGTTTAATTAAAGGTAATCGCGATTTAAGGTGTAATTAATTTTATAATCGTTTTACTCACCGTATCGCGACTCGGGACTTCGAAGATAACTTTTTGGGAGACTAGTATGCCGAGTCGCGAAACCGCAAGATGGCGATAATTAAGACTCAATTAAGAGTAAGAAAACTTGGATTAGGCGATTAATTAATCATGCCATAATTTCATCGCGACTTCGTGAGTCGTGGTTTTCGACGTCGTAACTTTCGAAAAGATAGTGCCGAGTGGCGAAATGTCGAGAACGGATTTTAACCATGATTAGCTTTTTGCCTTGGATCCTCGACCAGGGTTATCCCGAGAGGGCCTCGTGTCCTCGTCTCTCGGGGTTGTAAAAATGAAACTTTTGGTTCGACAGACGCCGAGGCGCGAAACTCCGACGACGTCTAATCACGAGTTAACAGACTTTACCCTGATTATCGCTTAGAGTTAAAATTTAAACGACTTCATCGTTTCGTAACTCAAGAAGTGTGAACTCATGGATTAAAGTAACCGACTTGCGAGATCCCGAAGAAAACAAAAATGAGTGAACAATTCTTAAGAAAATGGGCTTGTTTCGCGAGTAGAGAAGCATTGCTGCTCTCAAGACCAGATCTCAGAGGTCTCATCATCTCGAAAGGAAGAAAGAAAATTGACTTTTAGATTTCAAGTATCGAAATGTAAATTGTGACAGGCCAAAAAACAAAGGTGGCTCCAACACCCACAAAGAGGCGTAGGGAGTGCTAGCACTCCCTGACAGTGCGTATGGGAGAGCTCCTCTCCAAAATCCATTTTTTAGTAGTTCTTTTAGTGGAAAAAGGTTTGTACTCTCTGTCAAATTATTTCTCTTCCTCCAAACTAGTCTTTGAGGTGTCTTAAGTGTATTTTTTATGCCGTTAGAGGCATGACATAGGCAAGATGGTAGTATGATGTTTTTGAAACTTGCAACACTTGTAGTCAAGATACGACACTTGTGGAAAAGATGCGACACTTACAACACTTGTAATGACGACACTTGCAACACTATCAAAGTGAGTAATTTTGAGGTGTAATAACCAAGAAAAGAAGTATACTATCGTCGGTGACACTTTGTATCACCGAGGAATATATGATATATTACATCATTTTTTAACTCACAAAGACGTTGAGTCAGTCCTAAACGATTTCCACAAAGGGGCTTGTGTAGGTCACCTATCCAGGCTTGCAACAACCCAAAAAATCTTGCGAGCTGGTTATTTCTAGCCTACTATATTTAAAGATTGTATTGAAGTGGTTAAGAAGTGTCACCCCTGCCAGGTGTTCACTCGGAAAATGATCTCACACCCAACCCCTCTTCACCCAGTCATTACTGTCGGCCCCTTCACCAAGTGGGGGGTAAACTTCGTAGTTTGAAACCCAACTTTGGCTGGGGGGAATCAACATATTATCGTGTCCATCGACTACTTTACTAAGTGGGTCGAAGCCATGCCTACCATGAAATCTGATGTGAAGACTGATGCCTTCTTTGTATTCAATCAAATTATCGCACGGTTCAGTATCCCGAGTGAGATTGTCACTCATCATGGAAATCACTTTCAGAACAAAATGATTGTAGAACTACCATCTAAGATGGGTTTTATACATGGTCATTCCTCCCCTTATTACCCCCAGGAAAATGGGCAAGTAGAGGTTGTCAACAAGTCTCTCAATACCATCTTGCAAAAAACTATCAGTTAGAGTAAGATTGATTGGCACATCATGCTATATCCTGCACTTTGGGCATACCGAACCATGGTTAAGACTGCCACCATTTTTTCCCCTTTCTAGTTAGTGCATGATGTGGATTCGATTCTTCCTATTGAATGTGAAATCCCTTCTATTAAGTTGGCATTCATGCTCCTACTTGACACTTCATATCTAGAGCGATGCCTTGTGCACCTAGAGAGTCTTGACGAACAGCCTTGGGACGCCATTACGGCTATCGAGGAAAAACAAAATGTATCAAGGTCGAGTACGATAAGTCTGTCTATCCTCTGTTGTATGCTGAGGTTGACTTGGTCCTTTTATATGACCAAGCCAAAGAACCATTGGGGCCAGGCAATTTTAAACCCATGTGGCACGGTCCTTATATCGTGCGATGTGTTCTAGAAAAAGGAGCCTATGAATTAGAATATTATTAAGGGAATGTGTTGACTGAGCCCATAAATGGGCTCTACTTGAAAATATATTATGCTTGAGCCCTAGGCTTGGGTGGAACTCTTTCTATACTAATGTAATTTAGTGTATATACATATATTTTCCCTTTCTTTTTGTCTTTGGATTTCTTATCGAGTTTTTCCTTTATTGATAGATATCATTAGAGTCTTTGGTCTACCTAGGATTTGTAGACGGAGCCAGTCGTCATACATGGAACTTGGCTTCTGCCGCTTGGGTGGTTTACTCACCCGAGGGCCTACTCGTGTCTTCAGGTGGCATATGCCTAGGGCCATCCATGAATAATGTGGTCGAATATAGTGCCTTCATAGAACTTTTGCATGATGTTATCTCACATGGTATTCTCTCTTTAGAAGTTCGCTTGGATTCCCAGTTAGTAGTATGTCAGTTGAACGACAGTTACCGCATGTGTGATCCTACTTTACTCCGACGATTCCTATGGGTACTTCTTTTAGAA
>SNQJ01S0114517.1:33569-49094 GCA_010110895.2 Picea sitchensis
TAAAGGGAAGGAAAAGAGTGAATAAGTATGGTGTGTTACATGCATAAATGAAGGACGCCATAAGAATGAATGTCCAACCTTTGCAAATTATTTGTCTACAGAAGCCTCGAATCCCTTTTCCACAGAAGGAGGGGTATGGTGTGAGATATTCAGATTAATGGGTCATCACCGAACCCCCTATCCTTTGATGAAAAAGTATCAGACCAATACTAGAAGATTATGTTATAATTTTTGTAAGTTTGTGGGACATGATGAACATAACTTCCGCGCATTCGATCTAATGTGAGAACACATCTCATATTCTTATTGATTTTGAGGGGAAGAAAAATCGGAAGGAGGGGTACCGCAATATAATACTCTGATAGGATACAATCAAGGAGGAAGAGGTGGATTTAGAGTTCGGGGAAGAGGAGGATTTGAAATAGGAAGAGGACTGATTATCTACTATAATTGTAACCAGTTAGGGCATTTGGCACTGGATTGTCAGAATACTTGTACAACGTGCACATACAATAGACAATTGGATCATGTGATAGAATACTTCCCGCAGTTGATCATGAAGTGGAAGGAAAAAAGGAACCAGGACGTGCATATGATAGTATTGGAAGAGCATGATGATCGACCGAGGGTAGTGGCAGTTGCACGCGAAGGAGAAAGAATAGGAGTTGATGGGACAAAACAAGGAAATTGGACCAACCATTTACTCAGGAAAGTAGCAGAACTTCCTCCTACATTTGACCCCTGAAAATAGAGAGACACATATAAGAAAGCAAGGACAAAGCTACTAGAAATAGAATGGGGAACATCGACTGCATCACCTGTGTATGACATGCCTCCAACCTATGACCACTCGATTATATAAAGGCTATTTGAGAAGAAAATTACTATGAAGAGTTTCTTAAAGAGTTGTTTAGAACTAATAAAGGATGGAACTACATTAAACGTATTGCGTGAGATGATCGACCAATGCACGTAAGATAAAGAAGCACATGTTGCACAACGAGGAGTTAACCAAGTACAATGAAAGAAAATGATGGAAAGGGAATTCTGACTTAATGCACATATAGGAGAATATGATATGGTTAATATCATCTTGGATATGGGATCTGATGTGAACGTCCTTCTGAAGCAGACATGGGAGACAATGGGAAAACCAAGGTTGATCTGGTCACCTAGTCAATTGAGGCTAGTGAATCAACACAAGATTGAACTGATTGGAAGTTGACAAGGGTGAATGTTAATATCGATGGCGTGCACAACACATCATATTTTGAAGTAATTGAGATAGTGGATGGTAGTAAACCTTACCCAATGTTATTTGGACTTGATTGGGATTTTGATAACTATACCATTATTGATCTGAAAAAGAGACAAATTATCTTTGAATGAGAGTTATTGTGCCATTGGATCCGACAGAAGGAAGACGATATGTGGAATTGACAAGGGTAAAATAACTTGATAACCTTTACAATGTGACCACACATATGGATGACTATGTTAATCCTATTGTTGAGGGTGTACTCCTTTGGCAAAGTACTATTTATTGTGCATCAGATTCAAAAGAAGCCCTAGAACATTGGAAACAGAGGTTACATGAAGTATCTACAAGGAGATGTTCTCGTATTACCCACACATTGTGTTGGATTGGAGCTGAGGTACATGATCCCCCAAAGTATGGTGGATTAATAGATATAGATTATTTTTTAAAAGAATTGAATTACAGATATCATAACAACATAGATTGATATCTTTAGATATTGCACTGAAAGCAACTCCTGCAAGGTGGTGGGATTCACATAAGGATAGAATAGAGAACTGGCAGCAATGCAGAAGGTTTTTACAAGTCGGGTTCAAAACAAAAACTAAATATACTGCACATAAGTATACTAGGTTAGGTTGTCCTACAAATCATATTACATAGTGCACCGTCACATGGAAATCAATACCTAAGCAGGACTTGATGCACTTGTTTGTACACACTCTAGATACGATCCTGAAGAACTGGTATATATAACTGGAAGTATGCATAGGAACAACAGACTGAGAATATTTGACTTGCAACTTCAAGGTCACTTTCAATTTTGAATATGATGCCCCCTCTACTGATACAACTCTACATATTATCAAAACAAATATCTTTACATCAGAATACTCGATGAGACTCTATCATTTGTTGCACATGTTAACAAGGGAAGATGTAGGAAATGTGGATGACAGTCTACCATATGCACACTTGTTTGCAGTGCATATGGTCGATGATTACTTTGCATATATTGTCAGTTCTTGAACACAGGAGTAGCCCCAACCGACTTTACAATTGTGTAGAAGAAATGGTTAGTAGTAAAGGGAAAAGATTATCATCTCATAGTGGGGAATTTGTATAAGTTGGGTGTAGATGGTATTCTTCGGCGATGTGTATTTGAGCATGAGAGGTCTATGATATTACCAGAGGCACATGAAAGAATTGTGGGAGGTCATTATGTAAGGAAAGCGACGACTCAAAAAAAAATTCACGCAGGACTTTGGTGGCCCACTCTTCATAAGGATGCTAAGGAGTTCTATTAGACCTATGATGTCTGTCAGCAAGTTGGGAAGCCATCCAGAAGAGATGATATTTCTTTGATACCACAAGTTACATTGCAGGATTTTGTAAAATGAGAAGTTGATTTCATTGGACCGATCAACCCACCAGCAAAAAGGTCAAGAGAAAGATATACAATCATTGTGACATATTACTTGACCCGATGGGATTGCAATGAACATGCATATTGAACTTGTTGGAGATCCCACACTTTGGTAGAAGTGAAAAAATTAATATCTACGCCAAATTACTGTTGAGTTGCATCCATAGAGGTTTCCTCAGGTTAGATAGGCCGTTGTCGATCGACACCCAGCTTATCATGCAGATTACAAGATTGTCGTCAGCGGGGGAAGACCCACTAACTTTGTTCATGGATAAGACTCAAGATAAAGAATTAGCGGAAAGAATGAAGGAAAAATATGGCACGCACAGAGGAGCATGCAGATTGGACGTCACGAGCATTAACGATGAAACTGTCGGATTTGCGATGTAGGATTGGATTGCAAGTTAATCAGGAAATGTCACAAATACCGGGTACCAATAGGAGTAATAACAACAGTAGAAACGTGCGTAGCAGGAGTGCATATGAACTGGGCAGCATTGTTTTTGAACCAGTTTTTAATTGATTGCAGGGAAGCGCAGGATAAAGGTATGGATTTCCACTATGCATGGTTATTGATTTTGATTGCATTGGTTTCTTGGAGGGATACAAAAGAAACTCAGTTCCCGGAAGGTATGCATGAATCATTCCTAGTAGCAAGGTATGTTTCTTTGTGGCATATCATGCACAAGAATAAGCAAATGGATAACAATGTCATTTTCTATATTTATAACGAGACAATTTGATAGTGTATTGAGGACACACTATGCATCCTACCTCAGATAATTGAAGCATACAAATAATTCACATGACTCAAAGTAGGGCCACACCACATTTACATCCAAGAAAAAAGGGATCCAGATCAACAATTGTTTCCAACTAGCTATAGGTTAACAAAACAGGATGTCAATCTGATTGTAAATGGTTGGGAAGCAGAGTGGAGAACCCCAGTGTTGGAAACAACATAGAAGGAGACACAACACCAAGACAATGATCAAGAAGAAGAACATGAACACGAAGAAGAAGGGAATGGTGCAGGCGACACCCAGGAAATAGAACCGCACATTGGAGAGAAGAGAAAAGAGAATCCTAAGGAGAAATTGGAACATAAACATGAGAAGAGGAAAGACTCAAAGGAAGTAGCTATCTAGGCCTTAACTAAATATGACTTGGAGAAGATTGGATATCACATGAAATAATTTAGTGAAGAATCAATTCAATGAGTTGTGCAGAAACAAGAGGAAATGTACATGAATTCGTAGATGAAGATAGCTACAGTGTGCCATATTTTGGATTCAACCAGGATAGCCCCAATACAATTGACTGAAGAAGAACAAACATAGAGCGCAACAAATACAACATAGTCACAACCATCAACAACATCAACAGAGTGTCAGATCATGAAGATATCAACATGTGCCATAGAGTTCCCCACAACAAAAATGTAGGAGCACACACAAGCATTAATTCATATTTACTTAGTGTTGTCACAGTTACCATTGAATGTGCTACATATCTTGAAAACAAGTGTCAAACAAGAGATATGGTTGCGTGTAGAATCGACTTCTACAGAGTTGGTAAAAATGCCTGCATACAAGGAAACACTACACAAAAAGCATAACAAACTCGTGCTAGAATAGGATGAGGCTGCATAGAAAACAACAAGGTTGCAACAGATAGTGTAGGAGGTATACAACAACATCCCAGAGGTACCAATGGAAGTAGATACTCCCTTAGAATATCAAGTGAAAAATATAAGAGAAGTCATCCAGGGATTCCACGCAAAGATAGTCGATTTGGAAKATCACACAACGTCGAGTAYCCCACCAAAAGAAACGGAGAAATGGGAKAAGACAAGCATGACAACCCTAGAGAGTATTGGGACTTTGGATGAGGAATGCACAAAGTTATATGAAGAGAGTACACAAGTGTGGAMTCAATTKTTGGAGGATGCATAGTTACAAGCAATAGAACATAGATTACAGGCTACGTAGGAAAAGACACAGAAGTTCAAAGAAACAATAAAAACTTTTCCAACAATAGAATGAATGGTTGCAATAGTTGAGAATAGGCAGTTGTACCTCGAGATAAACCAGTTAAGAACAGAATAGTAGACTCTTGCGTAGAAGCTTGATCAGTTGCGAGAGGAAGCATTTCAGGTGACAAAGGAACTTGGGGATGCACAAGGCATAGTAAATAAAGCAGTGCAAGACAACACATAGAAAATGTAGACCCGCATTACCACACAGACAACAGAGAGGATTTGGGTGCAAGAATCACAAGAAAAGAAGAAAGTCGCAACTACGAAGGAAAATTCTCATAAGTTCGTTGTGACATGTCAAGAAGCGCAAGAGAAGGACTGAGTGGCTTGGGACAAGCCACATGTGAGCGTTGGGGGCCTGTTTGGACAAGATTTTGGGGACCAATTTTGGGAACTACATAATAGAAAATCGTGCAAACATAGTGACAGGTCGTCCAGGAATCAATGCGTGCAAAAGAAGGAAAGACAAGTGGCACACTTTTGGGATTAGTGCGCACAAAAGAAAAACGCTTGTTGGAAGCTGTAGGAATTTTGGGTCCATCAATATGGTCTAAGCCCCATTGTACTTGTATAAATATGTAAGGGTTTTGGGATAGATAGGTGTGGAAGAAAATGGGTGTGAAAAGTATGACAAAAGAGGGAAAGAGTGACATAAACATATAGGGATAGATAGATAGCTAATGAATAGGTGAATAAAAGAATGACAAGGGCATTTTGTATGAGACATGACGTATGCGCATAGTGCACATATTTTTTAATGGATGTTGTGAATAATATAATAAGATGTCGATCGTTGTGGATGTATCCCATCTTGGGTGAACCACGTTAATCACAATGTCTATGTGTTATGATGTGTTTTATGTTTTGTTTATTGTGTGCATATAATATATGTTATGTTACTCTGAATATGTTTCATGTTACTATGTTTATGTGAACATGATATAAGGCTAATTAGAATGGTTATAAGGATTTCTTCCCATCCCTTCATCACTACAGAAACCTGGTTCTTGCAGTTCCCATAAATACCTTGGTTGAGACTTCACCTGCTTACGAGTGATGATGAAAGGGCTAGTATCTGAGGGTTTTGTTGGTACATTCATGTTGAACCTTGGGTCTGCCTTCTGCACGCCAACAATGCAAAGCTCATGAAAGGTCCTAGTATTGAGTTCAAGTAATAAGGTCCTAGTCTTGAGTTGCGCTTAAGTATGTAGGGCATGGTCTTCATCTCTATATCTAATGAACTAACAAATTTTACATAGAAAATAATATCATACTTGCATAATGAAAAAACATTGAATGATAAATGGAATATAGAAAACCTAAACCACTATAAAAAAAAGTATTGCATGACATCAACAATATAACTGGAAAACATAAATTTACCAATATATCAATTTCAATAGTGAATATACAAGTATGTCAATGTCTCAATGAGCCATACAACTAAGTAATGTCGGCAATAAACAAAGGTCATGATATTATTGGGCTTATTCCCATGATGTTCATAAACAATAATAATAAGAGGTTTTTAGGGAGGAAACTAATGTAGATATTAATCATCATGTGCATCCAAAAAATGTACCCGTGCAAATATAAATGCACAATTATATTAAATATAGAATTTTGAAAATTGAATGTTTTATTACAGTGTTTTATAAACATATATTGCATATATACTTGTTGGTTCACACAAATTTGATCCCATCCCTTAACCATTTTTTGAACCTTCCCTTTACATCAAAAAATCTTTCCTCTTCCATGATTAGCTTAGAGAATCTCATGCCAATAATCAATCATTTCAAGATTTTTACTTGAAAAAATCTCTCTAATTGACACATAATGCCACACTTCAATTCAATCCTCACTGAAAAAATCAACATCAATGGTATGGACAACCTTTTTAAAAACTATAAGGATGCACCTACACCCTTCCACCCTTCCAATATTATGTAATGCACAATTTAAAACAAATTTATAATATCATGAAAGTATTAATGAAATAAGTCGTAAAATGAACTAATTGTTGATATAATATATTACAATGAAACTGAATGTGACAATTATATATGCAAATTGATATTGATTTCCTATGAATTGAACTACCAAATGCCTAAATATAATTGAACTGGACTCAATGTGCATTTTGTATGTTAGTCTTATTTTTTTAGTAAAAAAATAAAATATTAATAAAAATAATGAGTTAGAGTTAATTAAAATGCAATGTTCTAATATTTCAAATTTAATTCAATCTCTCAAATAGTGAGCATAATTGTAAACAGAGTGAAATAAATTCAACATACATATTGTGTTTAATCCCAAAATATGTGTATGTTGTGCTTAAGAGTGATTTAGGAATAAAAAATATTTTCAATTCTAAAAAAGACAATTCCCATACAAACATCCTAAATTATTGAATGCATTTAATAAAAATGAGGAAGTAGGTGATAGATTCTAACTTATAGGTTGCATTAATCAACTGCTTAAGTGTTGCGTAACGTTTCCCTCTTTGAAATATTTAACCACGTAAATCTTGGTGATTCAATATTTCATCTATATGTAAGTGTTTGTTTTATCATGTTTTATATGTAAGTGTTTGTTTTATCATGTTTTTCAAACAATATGGTGGATGAAATTGCAATTTAATATTGGGATCATTTGGCCTCGGTGATAAACTATGTTAATGATATCACATAGCAAGGGCATGTGATAACTCGTCAACCATAAATTCTCATATCTACCACCGCATTGATTGAGGAAAGATGGTCTTTAGGATGAATGAATGCAATGCATGTTAATTGTGACTGTAATTTCATTTATCTGTCTTAGGCCTTTTTGCTAATTTGAGTTGGCCTTGCTATGTTTTTCTTCGATTTTTTTTCAATCATGGTAATAACTCTTCATACATTTTATAATTGATATCTCGGTAAATACCAATCATTTCATCTTTATATTGCATTTAAATACAAGCGAGCTAAAAAAAGTGTGGGTATAAAATGGGCCTAACAGTGGTAGAGGAATCTCCCTGGTTGTAAAAGCTGTCAAAAACTCCATAGATAATAAAAGAGGTAAGCCATCTTTTTTTTCATAATAATATAGGTATATTGGCATGAAAGTCTATACAATTCATTTTGTATTTTTTTTAGATTTAAATTATTGTTGATTATGATGATTCTAATAGAAGAAATGGATTTTGTTTTTTCACTTTTGATTATGTGGGAATTAAAATATATCTTATGAATTGAATTTTCTTGTGAATGAAAATATTTATAGATAATAAAAGAGGTAAGTCATCTTCCTTTTCACTTCAGTAATTTATGTATATTGGCATGAAAGTCCATAAAAATTCATTTTGTATTTTTTTTAAATTTAATTATTTATTGATTATGGTGATTTCAATAGAAGAAATGGTTTTTGTTTTTTCACGTGTGGGAATTAAAACATATTGTATGCATTGAGTTTTCTTGTGAATGAAAATATTTCTAATTAGGATTGTGGGTGTCTAAGTAGAACATTAATATTGCCATTTATAAATGTTGTTGAGGCAATTTCCTTGTTTGAGAACCTTAAGAAATGAATATATTCATTTTTCATATAGACAACAAGAGTTCAATGAAAAATGTATATTGTTTTATTTTGTTCTTCATTATTAACTTTGATTGTGTTTGGTTCCACCTTTATTTGGTTAATATTGGTAGTTTATTTTATAGTATGAAACTATGTTAGTGAAGGGATAGATAGGGACTTGAGTTTCATACTTGAACATCAATGCTTAAATCTATAACATAAACAAATAAGGGTAATAACTACAAAGCAGTTAGTCCATGCCTTAAAATTATGTTTTGTAGTTTTATTAAGGAAAAAACACTTTGCTAGCATTTGTTCAAACTATAAAATGTAGGAATCCAAATCAAAATGTCATTTGTAATCTCCAGTATATTGCAAAATTAAAAATGACATAATATCACTTGCAATCTCCTTGCCCAATTAGCAATGACATGGTGTCTAAGCTAAAGACTAGAACATCAAATATTGCACAATTAGAAATGGCATAACATTGTTTGCAATTTCCAACACATTGCTCAATTAAAATTAGATTCATTAAGCTTATTGTTGCATCATATTATAGCTCCCAACCAATGAATGTATTTTAAATTATTAAAATGAAAAGTTGTTAAAATTTGAGAGAAATTGACAAAGTATGTAAAAGTAAAACTTGTGTTTCCACTCTTAGTTAAAGAGCAATGTCAATTTTTAAATATATATTACAAGAAGACCCCATAGAGAAAAACGTGTTACAATTGAAATTTGAAAACAATTATCTTGTCCATTGTTGTTTGTTTGAGCAAATTGTCCAACAATTTGAAAATTGTTAAACTAAGTTTAGGATCAAATAGCTATTCATTATAAAGTGAATGGATTATTACAATAACATATTTCATGGTATCCATACCATTTTATCATTTTATTAGTCGTGTCACATGAATGCATAGAAATTGTTTCATTAATTCATTAGGATTCTTTTTGAGTGTGTGATTTTTTACAATTGTAATACAATGTGTATAAGCCTCCACTAATGTGTCCTCAACAAATTTGACCATGCAATCACCTTCCACTAATTAGATTCACTTGTGTTTTTGTATACACAAGTGTAAAATAATTTACTTATAACTCTAACAAAATGAAAATTAAAAATGAAAATTTTAAGTAGTTAGATTTTGTTGCAATATAAAAATTCAAAGTTTAAATCATTAATTATAACCTACCAATACATAGTTAAAACTTATTAATCTCTTATTAAACTATAAATAATTTAGTTAAAGGCATTTAGTGGAAATTAAAGGTTTTGAAAGGTTTTTAGATGGTGATCAAATATTCTTACCTAATTTATATGGAAAATCATTTTAGAACATTAGTTTTTTAAAACACATAAGGATATACATATGGCTAAACACGTACTAGAAGTTTAAACAAACACGTGTTTACATAAACAATAGTCTATTGTGAACTTAAAAGATTATAACAACTTCTCAATAATGCCAATAAAAATTCACACTATAAAAAGTAGACATGTCAAAATTATAACTTACCAAATGATGTTTAACTTCTAAATCCATTACACTACTATAATATTGTAATGGACTTCTAATTAAAACTAAGAACATGAGATGTTTGCAGCACATTATGAATATTTGTTTAACAACAGAAATTCAATACTATGCTATGCCTACCCACTTGCCAAAATAAAAATAAAAATAAAAATAAAAAATTATACTACCCTTCATACCAAAATTTGTAATAATAATATTAAAATAAAAAATCATAAAAAAATAGAACATTAAATTCCAAACTAAATTTCCAAGTGAATTTACCCTAATAAACTCAAAATTATAATCTTAAATTAAAAATAATAAGCTCAAAATTATAATCTTAATTTAAAAATAAGATTATAATTTGCCTTGATACGTTTCTTTTTCTTGTGCTTGCACCGAGGAGATTATCATTCCTTCCTCTTGGATATCCATGTCCCAAAGGATCCTGGTGATACTTATCATTTTCATATATTAATGAATTCTATAAAATTACATATATTGTTAACGAGGTTTTGAGAATTTAATGTTTTCTAATGGACTCTAACCTTGAGTACTTTTAATGAAATGCATTTAAGAATTAATTTTTATTTTAGTTTGAGAAGGTAGAGTCAAATTATGCATTTAAAAATAATTATTATTTTAGTTTGTATGTTTGGAAGAAAATGTGTTGGAAAAAAAGTCCAGTAGTCATGCTAGATTAAGATTGATTTTATGAATGAGTTTGTATTGTGGATTCCATCTTTATTTGTTGGGTTCATAGCATATGCAAGGAAATCTTTATTCAATTTGGGTGCGTGGGGTGATAAATGCTTTGAAAAATTCAACTATTTATTTCCAAATCATTTGTCTTCTCATTTAATCATTAATGCTCGATATATGTATTCTCTTATAATGTGAAGAGGCCATCTCCATTTCTTCATTCTTCATTGGGTGGTTCAATACCTGGCTAAGCATCACAAAGATTTTCATCTTGCCGTTTACATTTTATTTTGAAAACATAATTTTTATATCTACACATTTAATGTTGTCTTGTGATTATTTTAAGCAAGAAATATGAAAATTCATTTGGACTTTAAAGATTGCTTTGTTGTATATGTGGAGGTTATATAGCAAATACATATATTTCTTTATTTTCGTTGTATATTTCCTCAAGGTGTAACATGATGTTTGTATCATTGGCATAATGTCGATGTGTGATATGGAATTAGAACTAACTCTCTATTTCATTTTATTGATGATACATTAACACTCAATAGTGCTACAATTTTGATGAAATATTTTTAATGAAATATTGAATGGGATGCAAGAGAATCAAAATAAATCAAAAGCATTTTCATTTTGATGTTGAATGTGTATATTGAAAATGTGAGCAATAGTAGGTGGAATTAGTAACCCTGTCCATGTTTTTTAGATGGAACATTGTAGTGGTAGGGGATAGGCGAATTTAGAAAATTAGAACTTCAACATCGAGATCGTATAAGGTAATTTTTAGTGCATTTTGATGTTAGTCTTTCTAAATTTGTTGTTTACATATTTGCAAGTGATCTGTATTTTCCTAGTGGTTAGATTGGTTTGGGTCATTTAGGAGAAGATGTGGTTGTCCATTACCCCCAAGTAACACTTTTCCAAATAAGATTACCTCACCTTCTTTTAATTCTTGGATCAAATTCCGCCTTCAATATCCATCTAATGGCACATCATGTTTATCTCATATCAAGTACTATAATGGTTGGGATGAACCTCTCCTACCCCAACCAAAATCCAATGGATGCAAACTCATACCTCAATAAATCAGTCCTTTAATTTCACTTTCATCCAACCAATGTAATGTGTGGTTCTCCTCAAATATTGGATGAAGATCAAACCAAAACCTACTCTCATAACAATGAATAAGGAAGCTAGCTTGACATCATTTTAGTATGTCAATTTACAAGAGGATGGACACGTCGTAGCTATATTAGATGACGATTGATTGGATAGATATGCATCTATATTAGATGACGATTGATTGGATAGATATGCATATGTAGCTTTGACATTTTTGAGACATTAGTTGTTGGTTTAATACTACTAACTTTGAACACTTGCATACAATATTTTGACATAGTATTGAAAATTGTTATCACACAATAAAGATATATGGCTTGAAAATTGTTATCACATGATAAAGATATATGGCTAGTGGAATATGATGTTATAATAGTTAAAATAATCCATATTACATGAAAGTTGATTTAGTTGATATATGATTTTTTGGCCGATTGGTTCTTTGTATTAATCCATATTACATGAAAGTTGATTTATATGTATGCTTAACCCAATTTTATGGTGAATGGATGTTAGTTTCCATGGCCATGCAACCATCTAATTTCAGTAAGAAACAATAATGATGTGAAAGACAATTATTTTGTGTCTCTTTTCATGTTTGTGTAGTCTATTCTTGAATTCTAAAATGGTGTGGATAATGTGAAGAATCAATTATGAAGAGAAATTATAGATTTTTTAAGAAGCTTGGACTTTAAGGAGTGTGAAAGGATTATTTGTTGGGTTGTAAATGAGTCATTCATTTAGAATGGGGGCGGATTTGATGTAAGAAACATTTCTAAGTGTTAATTCTCTATATTATTTTTCAATCCAAAAGAAAATAATCCTAGAATTAATAAATTAATAGCGGTTTAATACTTACATTTGTTGAGTTCATTTTGGCCTTTCAAGTGGATTCCTATGGTTGGTTTTCGATGTCTAAGGCAGTGGTTAGAATCGATCATAAGTTATTATTAATGTTGTTGATATGATTATCTTCTTGAATTTGATTTTATTTAAATATAATTGTTTCAATATTTATAGTAATGAAATTCTTATTAACATCAAGTTTAACTACTTATAAACCATGTTTTCTTATGCTTTGATCAATGTTTAGGTTTAGGTTGATTTGAACTTGAATAATTATTTGCATTAACCTATGAATTTTCTTTGATATTGTTTTCTTATAGTAGAGCTCTATATTTCTATAGGTTCCTAAATTTTAAAATGGTGTGGATAATGTGAAGAATCAATTATGAAGAGAAATTATACATTTTTGAAGAAGCTTGGACTTTAAGGAGTGTGAAAGGATTATTTGTTGGGTAGTAAATGATTCATTTGTTTTGATCCAAAAAGGATCCAGAGAAGACGAAGGACAACTCAGAACTCGCAGAAGCAACTTAGGAAGCTCAGAATGGCCTCAGCAAACAGAGAAAGGAAAAAAATTCAAAGTTCTCAAAACTCAGTGAAAATGACATCATCGAAAAGAGCGCGTCACAATATTTCCAACGACGCAAACAGCTCGTCAAACAGAGTTATGGATCGAAAGATATTCACGGTCAAATTTTGGTCAACCTAGCCCAGTCAGCAGGGGGATGAGTCAGCATCCATACTACTGACGTCAGCATTAGTATGGATGACGTCAGCATTCGTATAACATATGTGGCATGTTCAGAAGGTGACATGTGTCATGTTGACATCAACATGGTGATGTGGCAACACCAGAGGTTGCCACGTGCCACTCATATTTAGCATTTTTGGGTCATTTCGAGGACCAATAAAATTACGCCACATGGCAGTTCATACAATGATGTGGCATTGACATGGTAGGCTGAGTTGGCAGCTGATGTGGCAGGGTGATGGTACAGTGGTTGACATGGCCCAATGGTTGGTTGCCACGTGGCAGTGGGAAAATGCCCAATGACAACCCGTGATCGAAATTTCAAAAAAAATAAGATTTGGTGGGTCCGCCAAATCTAGCAGGACCCTGCCAAATCTAGCACCTGACTGAATTCTAGAAGCATCTCCAAAGTTAGCAGAATAGACTTATATATATATATATATATATATATTACAACGATCAGGACAAAAGGGAAGGCCTGCGGGCTTGACCCTGGGACCTCCCCCCTTATACACGCCTTAATATATGCTCTGTAACCAATAGGCCAATGGCCTCACGTTGGTTGTAACACCGGGTTTTTTATTTAAAACACGAATCTGCCCAGTGTTGGGAGAAGGGCACGCATGGGTATGGACCGACATAATTTTCGAGACAATTATTTAGCATTTATTGTAGGTTGCAGAGCACGAAAACCGAGACAGGATTCCTCTTGGGTCTAGGAGTGTCAGAGTCGGATCGAGGCATGGCGACAATAATTTTTGGGTAATTCGATGCCACAAACTCAGTGTTTTTATCTGTTTTCTGATCTAAGAAAAACTTCTGCAACTTGATTTCAAAATGATGTATACTTATGTATTTTGCCAAATTCTTTTGCTGAGTTAATAAGAAGGCCTACCCGTTTGAGAGCAGGACTCGGAGACGTAGTCCACCAGGGACGAACTCCGTTATCAAGTTTTTTGTGTTCAAATTTGATGCTTATGTCTCTTCATTATTGAGTTTTTCCTTCTTTAATGGTGCACTTTAATTTATGCTCATTTAATGCAATTCTTTATGAGTCACTCGATGAAAATATCTTGGATCATGTTGGTATCAGAGCAGTCATATTTGACTTGAATTGTTGAGTGTGAATGATTACTAGGGCCAATCATAAGCGTAGGGTGAAGGAACTCTTAAGACTTTCAATCCCGAAGTTGGTCGTGCATCACGAAGGAATAAAATGGAAGAAGAGGACAAGCGTGATGAATGGGAGAAAAACTTCCATATGGTCTTTTATCGCATGTCAAAAATGGTCGAACGAATGTATGGAGACTACGAGAATAGGATGAAGAAGAAGGGGAAGAAAAAGGAGGCACATGTTGATGATGATGCTTCAGTAAGCCAAGGGGTTGGAGGAGACCCTCCTGAGCCTCCATCTTCACCATCAATTTCTAGTTCTTCTTCTTTTGAGCATTCTCATCATTTCATCATTCTAGCCATAAAGCCCCTTTTAAGAAACCATTTATTAAAGCTTGATGTAAAATTTGATTTACCTATGTTTAATGGAGATGTTAATCCTGAAAAGCTAGATAATTGGATCCGACAGGTTGAAATATATTGTCGTGTTCAACATATTGATGAAGAGGAAGTTAAAGTGCAACTGACTTCTCTTCGGTTGGAAGGCACCGCTCTCATATGGTGGGAGAGAAAACTTCAGGACAAAAGTAAGTGTGTTAATCTTCTTTCCTAATGGTTGGAATTTAAATCAACGATAAGGAAGCAATTTTACCCATTAGTTTATTTACATAAAACAATGATGGAATGACAAACTTTAAGATAAAGTAAAGGTCAAACTGTACAAAGTTCACAGAAGAATTTAGGAAGAAATCTCTTGCATTAAACATTCCTTTGGATTATTATGAAACTTTAATAAAGTATATTGGTGCACTTCACAGTTATATTCGTCATACTTTTCTCTTGTTTAACCCCACCAGTCTTGACGAAGTTTGTGTGCAAGCCACTCACCTTGAAAGCAGGAGTAAGAATGGACAGGAGGAAAATCCATTCAAGCACTCTAAAAACCATTTCAATGGAAAAGGAAATGGGAAGGACAAGAGGACAACGCAGCAAAGAAGGAAGAAGGAAAACCATCTTGCAGCCATTGCGAGAAAACAGGTCATGATAGTAAACATTGTTGGAAACTACATCCATAGTTAAGGCCAAAGCAGTTTGGAGGCAAGGGGGAGCCAAAGACCATTGCTACAATGCAACATGATCTTGGTTCTGATTCAGGTGACGAAGAAAGGATCACAA
>SNQJ01S0114518.1:17537-43568 GCA_010110895.2 Picea sitchensis
CCCTTGGTGAAAGGAACTCTCCCAGTGAACCGATCCCAAGGTAACTGACCTAGACATGACTCATGCAAACCTATTACATTATTAACCCACGTAGGGGTGCGGAAATTCCAATTACAAAATAAAGTGCTGGGCCAAACACATGCCCTGTAGGACCAAAAGTCTTCGACAACATGGCATCTGATGATGCATCTCTTCATGGCACATGAGTTGACCACCTGTGTTGGAGAGGCAGTCAACAGGTTGAAAGCTACATCGGATGGATGTAAAGACAACCTTTCTCAATGGTGAAATTGAGGAAGAAGTTTATATCGAGCAACCAGAAGGATTCATTATACACAACGAAAGATCTGATGTGTGCAGGTTGAAGAAAGCCCTATATGGACTAAAGCAAGCAAGCACCACGTGCTTGGTATGAGAAAATGGATGGATTTCTGATGAGTTTGGGTTTCATCAAAAGTGTTGTTGATCCAAACCTATATTATCACATTGATGGCAATGAGTGCTTGATCTTGGTCCTATATGTGGACGACTTTTTCCTCACCGGTTAAGAGAGACTCGTTGCTAAATGCAAACAAGCATTGACTGCTAAATTTGAAATGAAGGATTTAGGCTTGATGCATTACTTCTTGGGACTAGAAGTATGGCAGAGGACAGATGAGATTTTCCTGAGTCAAGGAAAATATACTGTGGACATATTGAAAAAGTTCGGTATGACAGAATGCAAATCCATGCCGACACCAATGGTGATGGATTTGAAGAAGATGAGTGATAATGATTCAGGAGAGATTGATCCACACTTGTACAAACAGTTGATTGGATCACTGATGTCTCTAGTTAACACTAGACCGGATATATGCTATGCAGTAAATGTGCTTAGCAAGTTTATGAGCCAACCGAGACAAACTCACTGGATAGCAGCAAAACATGTATTTAGATATCTACGAGGCATAGTTGGTTATGGCCTAAGATATGCCTCCAGTGTAGACTTGAGCTTGCAGGGATATGCCGATGCAGATTGGGAAGGGAGCGCAGTGGATAGGAAAAGCACCTCCAGTTGTTGCTTCACCTTGGGGTCTGCCATGGTTTCCTGGTGCAGTAGAAAACAAAGCTCTGTGGCATTGAGTACCGTAGAGGAAGAGTACATTGCATTTGAGTGTAGCAGTCCGCGAAGTAGTGTGGCTTCACAAACTTCTGATTGATTTATTTGATCATGAGATAGATCCTACTACAATTCATTGTGATAACCAGAGCTGTGTGAATCTCTTCGAGAACCCGGTGTTTCATGACAAATCAAAGCACATCGAGATAAACTATCACTATATCAGAGACATGGTGCAGAGGAAGACAGTACACGTGCAGTATCTTCCTACCCGTGAGCAGATCACAGATATCTTCACCAAACCGCTTGCCAAGACGATGTTCGAGTATTTCCATGAGAGACTTGGCCTGGTGGAGAATGCCTCCCTAGCTGAGAGGGAATGTTGATGATTACAACTACGTGAGACATCCTCCAGGACATAGACCTGAGAGAGAGCCCCTGAGTTGGGTGTGTGGTTCCTATCTGAGACAGAACTGGAACGTTGTGCTGGCCTCCTCCTTACAGAGAGTTGAGATGATATTCCAGATGATTCTCCTGTGTAACGCTGTGAGAAAGAAGATCTGCTGATTTGGATGTGCTTGTGGCTGAGCACAGGTGAACGTGTGAAAGCCCATGAGCTGGGTGCATCGTTCTGAGACAGAGATGAAGCGATGTATTAGCCTCCTCTGAGCAGAGAGTTGAGATGATGAACTCCAGATGACTCTCCTGTGTAATGCAGTGAGAAGGGTTTCCCAGGATACTTCTTGTGTACTTTTGCATGGTGTTTCTTCTTGTGATCTTGGTTGCTGCAACAAATTGTCTACGGTTTAAGTAAAATGCTAAAATGGAATGAACTTCATGCTTAAGCCTAGCTTATTGAAAAATCAACAATCAAAGCCTCCTAGTAGTACCCTTATTCCCTAAGAGTGACAACATGGGACTAGGACATTAATGATGGTCGCCAAGGTGAAACAAGGAAAAAAAAAAAACTTCTCGAGCTTATGATATAATATCCACCTTCAACACATGATCCTCACTCACATGCCAAATGTATTAAATATGACACTTTATATGAAATAAGGACTAATGTACCTCATAATGTGTTAGACTACCCTCTTCCAATGAACCATGTTGATTGGGTGTGATAAGCTGTGTTGATAAGTTGTTTCCTAAGAATACTGATCATCATCATCAGTATTGATGATGATGATGAGGAGTGAGGCATCTGAAGGGTTGATAAGCTGTTGCCTAAGAATACTGATCATCATCATCGGGATTACTGTCTTCATTTCGAGCCATGCGACATGATCTCCTCTAGTTACCCCTAGGTGATGTTGATTTTTCAATAAGCAAGGCTTAAGCAAGAAGTACATTCCATCTTAGCATTTTACTTAAACCATAAAAAATTTGTTGCATCAACCAAGATCACAAGAAGAAACACCATACACAAGTACACAAGAAGTATCCTGGGAAACCCTTCTCAACAAGGGAAGAAACCCAACCAATCCTTTGCTATATTCTTCAAGAGAAAGACCTTCACCACCATAAACACCTAGCACACAAAAGGGTGCTCACAAACCCTAGAAACCTAGCGCCCAAGAGAGGTGCACACTTTTCCCAAGAACAAGTGTTTGCTGAAACTTCGAAACATACACTTGTGATATTATTCCTCAATGGGGAATTTTCCTTTATTTATATCAAACTGAACCTGTCAACAGAAGTGTCTATTGGCACAACAGGGCTGACCTCAATAACTTATAATATAATTAATAATTACCATATTAATTATCTTTTACATTAATGGTGGGGCCGACCTGTACCCTTTACATCACAAGTAGGGTTACAGGGAAGTCTGACTCTTGAACAATATAACAAGGGATCTCATACACCCACTAGTGCTCAGCCATTAGGGGCACATCCATCTGTGCTCAGCCACAGGGATGTCCACATCTCTATCTCACTGCGTCTCACAGGAGAACCACACTCACTAATGCTCAACCACTAGGATAACGTTCACCTGTGCTTATCCACAGGAACGTCCAACTCAACAGACGTTCTTTCCTACTGCATTACGTAGGAGAATCATCTGGAGTGCATCATCTCAACTCTCTGCTCAGAGGAGGCTAATAGATCGTTTCATCTCTGTCTCAGAACGATGCATCCAGCTCATGGGATTTTCCACACGTTCACCTTTGCTCAGCCACAGGCAGGTCCAACTCAACGGATCTTCTTTCTCACTGCGTTACACAAGAGAATCATCGGGAGTATCATCTCAACTCTCTACATAGAGGAGGCCAACACAACGTTCCAGCTCTATCTCATATAGGAACCACACACCCAACTTATGGGTTCTCTCTCAGGTTTGTGTCCTGGAGGATGTCTCACGTAGCTGTAATCATCAACACTCCCTCTCAGCTAGGGAGGCATTCTCCATCAGGCCAAGTCTCGCATGGTAATATTCGAACTTTACCTTGGCTGTAGTTATCAACACTTCCTCTCATCTAGAGAGGTATTCTCCACCAAGCCAGATTCTCACAGAAGTACTCGAACTTCATAATGGAAAACTATTTGGTGAAGATATCTGCAATCTGCTCATGTATAGGAAGGTACATCACGTGTACTGCTTTCTTGTGCATCATGTCTCTGATATAATGATATTTTATCTCAATGTGTTTCGATCTATCATGAAACACAGGGTTCTCAAAGAGCTTCACACAACTCTGGTTGTCACAATGAACAGTAGTAGAATCCATCTCATGATCGAATAAATTTGTTAGAAGCTTGTGAAGCCACACTGCTTCATGAACTTCCAAACTCAATGCTATATACTCTGTTTCTGCGGTACTCAAGGCCATAGAGCTTTGTTTCCTGCTGCATCAGGAAACCATGGCAAACTCCAAGGTCAAACAACAACTAGATATGCTCTTCTTGTCCATTGTACTCTTTGTTCAATCTTGTATCGACATATTCCTGTAAGCTCAAGTTCACATTGGAGGCATATCTCAGGCCATATCCAACTGTGCCTCGTATATATTTCAATACATGCTTTACTGCTATCTCGTGAGTCTGTCTCGACTGACTCATGAATTGACTAAGTACATTCACTGCATAGCATGAATCAGGTCTGGTGTTTAACCAGATACATTAGTGATCCAATCAGCTGTGGATCAATCTCGTTTGACTCATCATTCATTTCCATCATTCTGTTAAACTGAACTTCTTTAATGTCCCCAATGTATATTTTCCTTGACTCAGGAAAAGTCTCATTGGTCCTCTGTCATACTTCTTGTCTCAAGAAGTAGTGTATCATACCCAGATCCTTCATCTCGAAATCATAAATCAAGGCTTACTTGTATCCAACAACAAGACTTTCTGAATAAGTCACCAAAATCAGGCTTCTTGTCACCAACAATGTAATAATATAGGTTTGGATCATCAACACTCTTGCTGAAACTCAAACTCATCAAGAATAAATCCATCTGATGTAGTTTCCAACTCATGGATGGTAGTACGGATGGAAGTGTATCAGACTTACTCGATCAAGTGTCTCATCATAGACAACTCCCTGTGTTTGTGGGAGTCCTCTGGCTACATATCTCGCTTTGTGTTTTTCTCGTCACTTCCATCTGCTGCATGCTTGATCTTATAGATCCACTTAGAAGTCATCATAGACTTCTCTTCTGGTCTCAGAACAACATCTCATACATCATTCTTTAAGATATATTGGTATTCTTCTGTTATGGCATTTTTCCATACCTGTTTTCTTATCACTTCTCCATGACAAGGAGCCTCTGAATCAATGAAGTGGCTCATGGCTGAAGGGTATCTTGAAAATCTCTTTTGCTTTCTCAAGGTGTCCTTTGAGGGACTTGTATGTTCCTCTGCCTTTTGCAGAGTTTTGTCGAGTCTAGGCAGGCCTTTTATGCCCCACTACAATATTTCTGGGCATATCAACTGGAGCAACTCGATCGGCTGGAATACTCTCTGTCTCCCTCTGAACTGTTGAAGGGGGAAAAGGTATTGTCTCTTCCTTCTTTTCATTTTGTTTTGACTCCCTCTGAGTCAAGAAACTCTCTCTGAAGCTTGAAGGATGGATGTCTTCTTCTACTTGCTTGCTAGATCTTTTATGTCTTCTTGACTAGCATAATAATCAATCAATAAGATTTGGACTCTCGTACCAGGGATAATGGTCCAAGTCATGAGGACTCCCATACTGGAGATAATACCCTTCACTTATTAAGAATGCAATCAACTATAAATTTAATGATCAAACAATTTACCTAGATCTGTAGTCATGTTCAATTCTATATTTGGTTTAGAGGAAGTACTTCTCCTCTCTCTGATCTTCATCCTTTTGGGGTGGGTCTGGATCAATGTCAGCGGTGGAAGCATATTGTCTTCCTTTCTTCCTGGTTGGACAATTGCTTGCATAGTGCCCATATATGTCACATCTGAAGCATCGAATCTCTGAAACATCTCTTCTCTGATTATGACATGAGGCTGATGGAGATTTTTCATCTTTGAATGTTTGTTTGAAATTTCTTTTGAATCTTCCTCCTTTCTTTGTATGAAGTGCAAGAGCATGATTGTCATCAGGGGAGTCTTCCACTCCTCTATTTATAAGTCTAAGTTCTTCTTGAGTACAGTTTGTCCACAAACGATCAAAAGTTGGTAACTTTTCTCTTCCACTGATGCTTTGAAAAAAAGGTTCCCAGTGTTTTGGAAGATTGTTGAGAGTAGATAAGACAAGTTCTCTGTCAGACATGATTTCTCCAATGGCACCTATCTGTTCTTTGATTTCTGATATCTTCATAAAGAAGGTAGCAACTGTATCACCTTTTGTCATCTTGGTACTTTGAAGCTGGAACTTTAAGGTAAGGGCTATGAGGGTGTTGTCACTTTCAAACATATCTTTTGCTTCATACATTTCATAAGTTGTTTTCAGGTTGGCAATACGAGGTAGAATATGATCTCTTACTGAGTAGATGATTATTTTTCTTGCCTTGACATCTTCTTCCCTTCTTATTTCCTTCTCTTCATCGGTAGTTGTTTCTGGTAAAGTCTTTGTGACCACACTCAAAAGGTCATCTTCTTCAAGGGTGACCTGAAGCCTTGACTTCCAGGAGCTGAAGTTGCTTGATCCATCAAGCCTATCTTCCACTAAAGTTCTGTTCTTCAATATTTTCAGAATTCTTCACAAACTCTCGCCAATTGGACATAGAAAACTTAATGACTAGGTTAGACTAGTAACCTTAGGTTTTGCTGGGCTTATGAGTGCCAACAATAAGCTTTGAGAGTGTCATAGGAATACTGGTTGAGTTGAAACGTTTCTCCAAGGAGTTGCAGAAACCCTAAGATCAAGATTCTGCAGAAAATTTCAGAACCCTAGAAACCTTAGGGCCAAAAATTCAAAATGCTCGGAATTTCACTCTGAGTCTCTGGAGATGCGGTGGAGAAGGTTGTACTCACCTATGCCAAAATTTGCCTCAACGTCCAATTTTTAGGTGTTGAAAAGGCCAAACAAGAGAGGCCCGTACGGATTCTGCAGAAACCCTAGAGGCCATACGGGTCTGTAGAAGAAGGATGGCTTAACTTTTAAGTGCTTGTGCAAGGGTTCTTCAAGACCTATGCTCTGAAACCATGTTGATTTTTCAATAAGTAAGGCTTAAGCAAGAAGTTCATTCCATCTTAGCATTTTACTTAAACGATAAACAATTTGTTGCAGCAACCAGGATCACAAGAAGAAACACCATGACAAGTACACAAGAAGTATCCTGGGAAACCCTTTTCAACAAGGGAAGAAAACCCAACCAATGCTTTTCTATATTCTTCAAGAGAAAGACCTTCACCACCATAAACACCTAACACACAAAAGGGTGCTCACAAACCCTAGAAACCTAGCGCCCAAGAGAGGTGCACACTTTTCCCAAGAATAAGTGTTTGGTGAAATTTTGAAACACACACTTGTGATATGATTCCTCAATGGGGAATTTTCCTTTATTTATATTAGACTGAACATGTCAACATAAGTGTCTATTGGCACAATAGGGCCGACCTCAATAACTTATAATATAATTAATAATTACCATATTAATTATCTTTTACATTAATGGTGGGGCCTACCTGTACCCTTTACATCACAAGTAGGGTTACAAGTAAGTCTGAGTCTTGAACAATATAGCAAGGGATCTCATACACCCACTAGTGCTCAACCATTAGGGGCACATCCATCTGTGCTCAGCCACAGGGATGTCCACATCTCTATCTCACTGCGTCTCACAGGAGAACCACACTCACTAGTGCTCAACCACTAGGATTACGTTCACCTGTGCTCATCCACAGGCACGTCCAACTCAATAGACCTTCTTTCCCACTGTATTACACAGGAGAATCATTTGGAGTTCATCATCTCACTCTCTGCTCAGAGGAGGCTAATACATAGTTTCTTCTCTGTTTCAGAACGATGCACCCAACTCATGGGCTTTTCCACATGTTCACCTGTGCTCAGCCACAAGCACGTCCAACTCAACATATCTTCTTTCTCACTGCGTTACACAGGAGAATCATCTGGAGTATCATCTCAACTCTCTGCATAGAGGAGGCCAACACAACATTCCAGTTCTGTCTCAGATAGGAACCACACCCAACTCATGGGTTCTCTCTCAAGTCTGTGTCGTGGAGGATGTTTTACGCAACTGTAATCATAAACAGGTGAGTGGGGGGTGTAACAGGTCCTTTAGATGTACTTGCAATGAACCCTTTTCCAAGAACCTGCCCCATCCTCAATGCTTGAGTAATAAATGATTTGCGACAATGTGCTAGGTCTTATTTAGCCCTCATGAACTATTGATGTTGAACGATGAACTTAGTAATGTTGAGTTCATGTCATAGATCCACAAACCACTATTATTGAATGGTGAACCCTATAATGTTGAGTTCACCTTGTAATGTGTCTAGGAACCATTATTGTTGAATCCCCAATACAAATTTTGAATAAATTCATTTTGGGTTTTGAAATGCACTTGGAGGTGTTAGGTAGATTGATATATTTCATAGGTTGATGAAATCATGAAACACCTTACTATCAACCCTAATAATGACATATTCTTCGAGGTCCTTTGACAAGTAAACATTTAGACAAAACCTCTTCTAAGGAAAAGAGCTATAGAACCTTCTAGGCCCATGGAAAATAAATCTGGCTGGAGGCTTGGAGGTTCTCTCAAGGGAAGGCTAGTGTTGCGTGGACACCTTAAAAGTCCATTCGACCCATGACTTGTGCTTTTCTTAGAGAAAACACAACAAAAGTATTTGTGTAGAGCCAAGGTTGGGAACATACAATGGCATCGCATGTAGCTCTATCAAGAAACCAAAGCATAGAAATGCCTTTCAAGCTAAACTCTCTCTTGTGAGGTTCCCGAACCTCTTTCATCCAGGCTTCAATCACGACCTTAGGAAAGTGTGGCCAATGAAGGCCAACATGAGCTAGTATGACGAAAGAACAAATAGTAAATGCACGGAAAGGACTGTAATACCTAAAGTGAACATAACTTCAATTTCTCTTGATCACAATGTCTCTATTGAGAAATCTATTTTTTTTCAAAAAACCCACATCTTTTTATCTAGGCCTTGCATTGTACTTGATATATTTGAAGGTATCTCATACAGACATATCATTGATTCATCTTCTCCTCACTTTAAAATCTTCATCTTTTGAACCATAAAGCTTTGTACATTCTATTATTCATCTTTTAGTATCCTTGCTACCTTTATTTCTATTATTTGCTATTATGGTTTTAATGCAAGGTTTATTTATATAATTCCTAGACTTATTGTGTCTACGTTACCCATTTTCCACTCTAAAAACTTATCATTTTTTATTTTCATATATACTTTTCTTGAACTTCATTTCTCAGCTATAGTTTTGTTGTTCAAGTTGCTGGAAGCTAGTTTTCGGAACTCTTTGAACATGTTAATGTCAAGATGAAAATTTCTATACATATATCCTATTATTTATGATCCCTAATGAAATATTTATTTTTTCTAATGCTAATTGTAAATATGTAAATGCAAGATGTGGCTCAATGTGTTTGCCGATGTTGAATTTACACAATTTACTTACACAATTTACACAATATGTGAGGAAAAATGGAAAATGCAAAGATGACGACTTTTATGCCAAAATGACTTGAAAATAACAATTTTTTGGTCAAACCCTTTTATATTGCAGTTATTGTAAATCCATAACTAGTGGTTTGTATTGTTGACAGATGAACAACTGAAGGAGCCTCTTTTGGCTAAAGGAAAGCTGGAAAAAAATGTATCAATGTTGCCAGATGGAAGCGTTTCTCATGATATCTTACAATCAGGTAAACTTTTAATAAGATCACAACAACCAGGTTAACAAATCTATCTTTTGTCAATAATAGACCTCTCATGTGCTCTGTTTTGGTGTTTTATATAAAATTTCTTCCACAAAATTCATTGAAGATGAGAAACTAGAGAAACTGAAAAGCTACAATATTGGATATAATAACAAGTCTAGTAATCCTTGTGGCACTTGTAACTTTAATTTTAAACTCCTAAGTAATATTTCTCAAGTATAAAAAATTAAATCTTGATAATATTGTCAAGAAATTGAGAGTGAACATCTTTGGCATAAAGTATTACAAAATATACAATTAAATTATTAACCTAATTAACCTATTTTTTAAGTACTTGCTTACGAATCAACTTACTTAGACTTACAATTAATTAGTTTTGATTTTTTAAAGATTTTAGAAGATTGTTTATTAAACAGATTTTTTTTTTAAACTATTTTTAATTTTTCAAATTGGAAAAGTTTATTTTTCATTCACTGAGAGGCGTTGAGGTGACAATTTGCCTGACCTACAGTTATCGGGCACAGAAAACAACAACAAATTAGAGGATGCGAAAAAACTTAAAAAATAATAACTGTTTGATATTGAATGCAATGTGAATGTTAGTACATTTACTACTTTACTACCCCACTTTTACACGATTTCCCACTCCTATTGGGATCGTCACTTGTACCTTTCTCGACCTCCATTTCTTCCCAAGTGGGCTGTAAGAGAAACTCACCTTGCTCTTTGTGCAATAATGTTTAGAATCGTTATTCTCACCCCTGTTTTAGTACCACAATCAAATCTGAAACCTATAATGCTAGTCATGACTCGAACACCGTAGGATTGATATGATACCAAAATGTTAGTTTGCAGATGGAAAGGAAATAAAAATAATGAGCACGCTATGTATAATAACAATTATAATGAAAGAAAGTACAGTTGGAAAACATACCGTGCAAAAAAATTATTTTATGTAAACCCTATGCACAAATTTTCATTGATCCATAAAATAATTGTAACGTACATGGTGAATCGAAATGCCAAAAGCGCTATGCAGGGGATCATTGATTGCATACACTGTAGTTGCTTGCCTTAAAAATTTTGCAACAAACAACTCACCATGATTAATATATACAATTCTGCCAATCTTTCTAAAGTTACAAATCACGATATTTGGGTTGCAAAAAGTTCTTGAAACAAATTGGACAGAATATAAGGATAATATCTCTCTTATGTTTCCAAAAGGTTAATGAAAACTTATTACAATGTCCTCTCTGCTCGCTTACCATTATATCACTGCTCTCTGCTGGCTCTCAATGGTAGAGTTGCTACATTCGGTGGACTAAATACAGCCATGTGTTTCCTGTTACCCCCTTATGTAGAATGAGGGTTTTATCTAGGTTGAAGACCTTGCCCAAGCGGGTTGCATTCGAACATGAAGTCCTTGAGTCATCCCTTCCTATTGATTTCACACATCTAAGAGATTATGATCCAGTTGCCATTATCATTGCACGGAAGGCAGATGCAGTATTATCTGATGGAGCACCATTGTGTATTGAGGGGGGGATTTAACTTGTGCACACACTTTCCTTGACATTTCCCTTGTGACAGTTTATCTGTTCACCACCTAGATGGGTGGGTGCTGAGGTGTCTTGAGTAGGAGTGTTGGTTAGCACGATTATTTGCTTATTATCCCCCCTTTTTGAGCATCTTACCTTACAGATTACATACAATGGCTTATTATTGGTATACCATTACGAGCATTATCTATATTATTGGTGTATTCATCATGCTTCATGGCTATTCTAGTGGAGTGTTCCCTTCATGCACACATTATTACGGTGATCTAGCCTTCCGAAGGATATATTTGGATATGGTTCATGATGTACTTGCTTGGTGCTAGAACACCCTGTTACCCCCTCATATGGGATGGGCGTAATTTATGTGGTTTTCATCACATGGTAGGATTTTCAAGATAATATACAGGGTTGTTGATGGACTCGAGGTATCCCACATCTCAAGTCATCATTGGCATCCAAGTGGCAACAAACCCCATCATCTCTGTCAAAGCCCTAGCATGACGTCATCATCTAAATGCCCAGCATCCAAGGTGCAAGGGGTGGCTTCGAAAGAGGAGAAGGTTGTATATCGTCTTTGTGTGTCCTCCAATTATCTCTCTGTGCAACATCCTCCATCCAATGCATGATAGTCTCTAGGGTGTAGAGCCCAGGGTGTGGGATTCCTGCCCATCTCTATGACACCATGACCATATCTATCAAAATCAAGCCCATTTGTCCATCGTCCAAGGTCCAAAAGATGTGAGAGCCAATGCCTGAATGTGTCAAGTCATTGGGTGAGTCAATGTTCTGCATCACACATGCCATATCCTGTAATAAAGGCACAACATCCTGGGTGAAAGCTTGGGGCATCCTTCAAAGTACCATGTGAGGTGCATCCAAGTGAAATCAAAACATGAAATCAAGTAAGCCAATGTTCATAAGATATACTAGTCCTTGAATCATGCAAAGTAAGTTGTTACTTAATATATAAGCCACATGAATAATTCACATCAAGTATCCCCTTGAAATTTGACACTAGCTTAGGACTTTATGTAAGTTGGCAAGTTTGAATATGGGAGGACCTTCATCTGACCCTAAAGACCCAGGTAGAGGGATATGTCCCGAGGGAAGTAGTGAAAGAAAAGAACCCTTCAAGAGTAAGTGTGATGGTGGTACGTGTTGGACTTACTTCATGGCTTATGGTGTCATTGAGTCCATTTCTATGAGCTTCTTTGTGGAGGGTGTGTTTTCTCTTGAGTTACCGCTTTCTAAACGCTACCTTTTTCCAAACCCCTTAATCTAACCTCAACGTATCCTTATCAAAGATATAATATTGCATCAACGTAATAGATGGAATCACATGTTATCATAACATCATAGCATAACATAATGAAAATGATAATCATCTCAACACATTTCACATGCAGGGTAAATAAATGTCAAGAGCGTTCTTATCATGATTCATTGGCAAAATCAAATTTACTAACCCGCATAAACACATAGTGAATACTAGCTTTTATCTCTAAACCACAAATTATCATCAAAACATCCATCTAGCCCATAGATCTATTGGTTTAAGTTTATCAGTGTGGGTCGGATCATTAATATTATGAGTGCTAGGTTCTCATCAACATACTGATTGTTTTTCGACAATCATTTCCTCTTCTATCCACAAGAAGGTTGACAATTTAGGGGATAACTATAATCACCCTATCAATATGCTAAATTTTTCATATAATTTCCTTGTTTTAATACATTGCTAACCTTCAAGTAAGCCCCAATCAACTAAATCCACCTCAATCAAGGAAAATATTCCTACTGAGCAATGAAATTCCACAACAAGCTATTAATGGCATTAACAATATGACTTAAATCATCAAGTCAAATGCTATAGAAAATTTTGCCAACTACCTGCTAAATTAAAAAATAATGCTCAAAATGCCTCTAAATCCTCTTTTAATGATTTTCAATCCGGTGAACATCTTCCCAATGATTGCAAAGTCAAAAATCAAGGCATATGTCAAATTTCAAGGTACTAAACATAATCAAATGTTGCTCAAATTTATCAGTCATAATCTACAAGGTGATCAAGCTTAATGACTACATATATTAACAATCATCCCAAGTTGGTAGGTCTAATAGAATCCATAACTTGGAGTAAGGTGTACCTGGTCTGCAAAACCAAGTGTTGCTCTACCACACTTCTTGCAACTGACTACATCATGTCTTACAAATCCATCTCTATACAAAATCTAAGTGTCCAAAAGTACATTTATTATTTGCAAATTGCCACACAGACTTATCTAACTCAAAAGCATTATCAAACTTGATGGAGCAAACATGGTTGGGATTCTACCACATAGGACTGATTTGCAACTCCTCCAAACACTAAGGCATCAATATAATCCAAAACTCATCATCATCTCTACAACATTAAATGTTTATTGATGGTATATGATCATATCATGATGATGCATATTAAATAAATAAGCAACTAAGTATGGAGTTAAAAGTCGGAAGGGAGAAAATCTCTTCAATAACACTTCGCAGCCAGTTGTTATCATTTCGCAACTCTGTATGAACATGTCGCAATTATCCACAACCAATACATTATGGACATAGAAAGCAATCTTATGATAGGCATCTGTGTGTGTAAAAGCTAAAATACAACCAAGGTGTAGCAATAATGATCAAAATTCAAGGTAACTCGTATTTTTTTAAGAACAATGCCTTACACACAAAACCATTCATTCAATCTATTTTCTTCCCTTCTTCAAGATGCGATGTCCTCTGAGCAAGACAACCTAGTAACCATTAACTACTACAATTCAACAATCACTTGAATCCATCTTAGATATTCTCAACTATCCTTGGTCTTAAGAAAGAAAGGAGAAGTGGTTGGTTTCCATAAAGTTTTCAAGGGTTAAAGGAAGTGCAAGTACTTTTTTGGTTAATTATAATAGCTCACTTGAGAAACAAAGAGGATGAAGTTTCTCACACGGTGATTCAAAGATGCAGTTCTGTAAATATCTGCGTTCACATCCAATAACCTAGTTCATATGGCTTAGATTGTGACAATTAAGCATGCTTGAAACAAATATTACTGGGACACTAGTTTATCCCATATTGACATACTCTAGCAACACAAACACTGATCAGCTAAAATTTAGAAACTTAGATTGGTATTTTATGTCCAAATTCCCATGTAGAAATGAAATCACAAAAACAATTTGAAAAGAACCCCAGAAACACGAAATGTGGTCCATGTAGTCCTCTAGATTTGAAGGATTGTGTATAAATCTTATTGCTAGTAAGAAGAATGTGATTGTCATATAAGAACCAGAGAAATGAATTGCCCAAAAAAATTAAAGGTGGAAACTTTGGTTACCCTACCTGAAAACTCTTTGACACAATCACACAATCAATAGAACAATAACAAACATACAATATAATCCGCTAGTAGATTACAGTGGAATGTTCTCATTAAGGTGATCTTATGGACAAAAAATATTAGAACAATAGAGATTATACACAAAAGGCTAAACAACTATAGTATTATACCTAATATGAATAAGATATGTAAACCTATACTTTGCTGGTATAAAGGAGCAATTCAGAGATCAAAATTTAGATAGAGATAGTAGTATGAAGGATCGAGAGCTTACCTTCATACTAAGGACGCGAGGCAATATGCAAAATTCAATCATCAAACCAACATAGATATAATATCAGCACTCATTCAACATTCATATGGAGCAATACTGGGCGAAGATCCATATTGTTTCCAGTGGTTTTGATGGTTGTCACCATCTATCATAGTGCAGTGCTGGTATAAGCTTTATACGTTTCTTCTTGCAATGTTTCTTATTTCCTTCCTATTTCGCAAACTTGTTATTTAAATATATAAGAATAATCTATAAGTTACACCATATTTAAAAAATAAGTTGTATGACTTTAACAAAAAATCTCTTCCTTGAAGGATGTGTTGTAATTCTCATAGGAACTATTATTAGTCACTGCTCCATAGCCACAGCTCTGAAATTTTGACATGCACGTTATGTTTATGTAACGATCACTTTGCATCTTTGTTGGGCATTATTTCTCATGTATCAGTCAAAAATCAATGCCTTCCCCTTCCCACATTTACCTCACGTTGACCATCTCTGTATTGTATTATACGTAGAGAAATGTGTACGTCAATCGCTTACATGTCGATATCTTAGAACTTGATGTATTGAATTTCGCTGGGTATATTAATCCCTCGTGTGAAAATGAATCCATCCAAGGACCAATGTCTAGGCCTCTTATTCTTTTCATGGTAACGCTGGCGCCGTAAAGACCTTGGGATAAGTGCCCTCTTGTTTATGTTATACTTTTCATGCTTTATGCATTCAGGATTTTTAATTAGAGACAGACCATTCTCATCGAATGCCTCAGAAGCAGAGCTGCATAAATTTGTAACATATGCCGTGGCTATTCTCAATAACTTTGGGATATAATTATTGTGAAAATTTTAGAGAGGAGCCTGTTCGACCTTCCAAATCCAGATAAGAGTAACTGAACCATTATAAAGGTCAACATTGATCGCCATGAAAGCACACTGTGCTTAACAATCATTGAGAGACCAATAATCACCTATTTATTCCCAACGTACCATATTTGAACTGATTTGAAAAAAATCGAAGCCAACTAAAATAACCCCAGCTGATTTGCACAGGTGACTCGGTTAGCTCACTAGAGGAAGGACACATAACTAGCAACCATTTCAAAAACATTTCAGGAACCTTTGCCTCTTGGGAAAAGGCAATTGAAACCTCAATCTGATGAATGATGACCTAAATAGCATCCGTATCATACAAGCTTGAAGGGAGTGTACATGTGTAGTAAATTCTGTGGCCATTACAAGCCTAGCTGCATATAATTCATTGAGGGTAGTTTTCTCCATAAATACTGCAACAGGCCTCTTGGCCCAAGACCACAGCTCCGAATAGCATATTCAATGTGCATCGGGACCCTAACCCAGAAGTACTCCTATATCAATTTGCAATTCCATGTGTACACGCTTTCCTCTATAAAGTCGCAAACGTAGGAAGTAAGATATTATTATTAAGTAGTTACTCCACATGTAATCATTTTGTGAAGTCGTATGCACTATCCATTGCTAACTCCAGTGGCACTTACTGTAGGTCCTCGGTTTTGAGAAATGGCAGCTATCAAAGCCCATAACACAATCTTCAGAGAGAAAAGATAACGTGGGAATGACCAAATCTCAACTGTCAAAATAAATGTAAGGTACCCCATGGTAATATTTTGGCCATGTGGATGGAACCTCATGACTTCGAAACCATTCTGGTGCAGTAGCATCACGGCCTCACAACTTTAAACTCACAAACATAGAGATTGATCCACCAACATGCTTGCTTTCACGACCTAGCATCGGGGCACACCATAATATGTGGGGTCGGGTGCACTGGTGGTTGGGTTCTAGGATTTCTGAGACAACCCCGTGTTGTTCGGGTTTATGGTATTATGATAGGGCGTGTATTTATTCGCCATGCTCAAGTGTTGGTACATCTATATGGCAAATCCTGTTCAATGATAGCAATAGAAACTACATTGTGGAAGAAGAAGAAGAAATTTTATTGTCCACGAGGCTAACAATAGCCTATGGGACAGACCGCCTCATACATTGATTTCTGCATTTCAGTCATTTTCCTGTTCAGCTTGATGATGAGCTCTCCCACTTTCTACACAGTCCCCTTGTTGAATAAATTATTCCAAGAGTTAGCTGTTAAAATATTCACATAACTGTCCCTGCTGTCTTTGAAAGCTTCACACTCTAAAATGAAATGTTTTTCTGTTTCAACGTTTCCGGAGTTGCAGAACATACACACCCTTTCTTCCCAAGCTTCCTTTGGTCTTTTCCAATGCCCGGTTTCACAACGGAGCTGATGGGAATTAGTTCTTAATTGGGCAATAAGCATTTTGGCTCTCCAAGATATATTGGCCCCTATGTATGCTTTTTGATGGTGGTTGTAAGTGGGGTTAAACTCTTCTATGTAATATTTTTTCTTTCTCCCTAGCCCTTTATCCCATGATCGCTTGTGGAACCTATCAATAACAAAAGCCTTTATCTCTTTACTGTTTGTAGGGCACCTATTCAAGTGAATATCCCATTTACTAAGCCATTTAATATTTTGCCGCATCCACATCTTCTTTCTTTTGCACAATATGTCATTGAAGACAACCTTAGGCCACCAAACGTCTTCCATTTGCTCAATTTTTTTTAGATATCTTATGAGACGCACCATAGCAATTGCTTCAATAGGAGCAACCCCCATTTCACTCAGCATGATATCATAAGGAATTGGACTTTTAATTTTAAATTTGTTTGTAATCAAACGTTTTTGAATCTTCTCAATTTGCTTCTATTGTAAGTCAGATGTACTGCTGGCCCACACTTCACAACCATAGAAAACTACCAGGATCACTAAAAGCCCAAAAAAAGTTTGCATAGTCTTCCAATCCCATAGCTCTACCTCTCTGCACCTATTTTGGAAAGCATAGAATGCTTTCCAACCTCCCAAAATTCTTTTCTTTCTACAACCTTCCCAACTTAGATTTTTGTTGAAGTCAATTCCGAGGTATTTGTAATCTGCCACTTCATCAAGAGTGTTGCCTTCAAAGTAGAACTTATGTCGATTATGTTTTTGTTTTCTTTTGCTAGAGAAAACTACCACTTTCGTCTTGCTAGTATTGACTTGCATCCCCACTGTACTACAAAAGTGCTCAAGGAAAATTAAGTGTTCTTGCAACCCGTGAGCAGATTTAACAATTAGAATAAGGTCATCTGCATACAAGAGAAGCCTTATCACAAACTCGCCCAAAAGAGCACCATCACCCTCCTGCAAGTTTAACCACTCTTCAAGTTTGTCTATATATAAACCAAAAAGGGTAGGGGACAATGGGCACCCTTGTTTGACCCCTATATCAATCCTAAGACTTTCGGAGATACCAACTGACGTTCTGATTTTGACTTTAACCTCATATAGTCTATGGATGGCTGCTCTAAGGTGCATAGGAACCCCAAGTTCCTCCATTCTATGCCAAAGCTTCTCTCTAGGGACCGTGTCAAAAGATTTTTTGAAATCGACAAAGCAACAAAAGACTTCCTCTTTTTTTTCCCACACTTTTTCAATGATGTGCCTTAGAGTTATACCGTGATCAATCGTTGAGTGTTTAGGTCTGAAACCTGCTTGCCCTTTGGCGTGCTTATCTCTTTCTTCCGTCCACTTGCTGATTATATTTTCTAGCATACTTCCGAATAATTTTGCGAACAAGGGATTTATCATTATAGACCTATAGTTGGAGGGATTGTTGACATCCCCACTCTTGAAAAGTGGTATTGCTAGACTCGTTGTCCAATCTGTAGGGAATCCTTGCTGAATGATGTTGTTGAAAATTTTCATAATGTGAGGTGCAAGAGTTTTTGAATCCCATTTTAGATATTCTGCTTGGAGTTCGACTAAATCTTTTTCTTTTCCAACCCCCAACTTTTTGATACCCACCTCAATTTCTTGCATGATGAAGAGCTTAGTGGTAGTGTTGACCAAGGGAGGGGTGTCAACCTTAGGATCTTTCTCATAAAGTTGCTTTGCATACTCAAACCATTGATAAGCTGTGATATTATTTTTAGTTTGTTTCTTTCTTGTTTGAAGTTCCTTCCAAAATAACTTGGGGTTATTTTTCCCCAAGAAAATTAGTTCCTCCCTCCTTGAGATCATGAAATCAACTTTGTTCTTTCTTACAATTTACTTGTAGGATTTTATGTTTATTTCTTTCTCATTTGACTCTTTCAAAGTTTTTTTTGTTGTTTTGCATTCCTCATCAAACCAAACATTAACCGGAAAACAATTTGTTTCAGATTTCCTATTTTTTTCTCTTTTGCATTTTGTAAGTGCCCTCTGAATTAACTTTGTTAGCTCAAGACTATGGAGGCCCTGGGACGGAATTTTCTCCTTGTTAAATAGCCTCTCTAGCGCTATCTTGAAGGTGTTACAGTTTTTTTGAGTCAAAAGAATTCTCCCCTTTGAAGGAGGTTGTTGAATGCATTGATTTTTGTCCCCGTTTGCTGCTTTTTAGCTCAAGTGAAACTTAAATAGATCGGTCTATGATCATATTTCAACTCCGACAATTGTTTACCAATCACAACTTCTTCCATTTTCTCACACAAGCCATGCGATCAAATTGCATAGTCTACTACACTTGCTCCATTGTAGATATTGCAGGTGAAATTACCCGATTTCGCCCATCTGGCCAACCCATTACAAATGACTAAGTCAAATGCTCCACATAGAGTAAGCAGTTGTTCCCCAAAAAGGTTGCTACTTTTGTTGTCCTCTGAAACTCTTGTACATTGATGTTTCCTTTCTTCTGTAAGCCAATTGGGATTGTGGTCTTCCTTGCAACGAAGAATACTAGCTTGTTCACTTGCTGTCCTAGCATTGAAATCCCCCACTATAAGGACTTCACTTAGTTGAGAGTACACTGCAATATCGTTTTTTAAGACTGCAAAGGGGTCTTTATGGTCAAGCCCCCTACTTTTGTAAGTTTTTGAAACTTGTGGGGCAAAATAACATGTTGCAATTCTGATAGTGTTACGATTTTCTGATATTTTAAACGAAATGAATTGTCTATTTGAGTCTTCTCTTTCTAATTGAATGAGACGACCTTCTGTTTTCCTCACTAAGACCATGATACCCCCGTGTCGTTTACCATTCTCTACTGCCCTATTCCACACTGCCATCTTCACATACCCTTCAAACATAGGTGTCTTGCACCCTTCATGCTCATGTGTTTCCAATAGACAAATTATGTCTCTATCTTCCACGATAGGTCCTAACCCAGGTCCCCGCCTCCAAGGATAACCTTTGCAGTTCCAACAAACTAATCTTAAGGAAACCTGGGTGTAATCTGATTGCTATTTGTTTTGGCCTACAAGACTCAAAGTTGAGTCTTCACCCCTATCTGTCCATACTAGCCTTGTTGCATAGTTTCATGCTAATGAATTTGCTGTCACTTCTTGGCTACCGCCTTGCTTTCCTGTTTTTGAATGAGGACCGAAAAAGGCAATCACAGCTTTGCCTTTGAACAATCATGCCCTTTTTCCCTCATCCCTTGTTGTCCTAACCTTTGACATCTCTTCCCTTCTTTCCTCTTGTTGTCTAATAGTTAAATCTTCGCCTAGAAAAAAGCAAGAGCCCCTAATAGTTAAATCAACCATATTTACTCCAATGTTTTAAAAGTATAATTCAAAATAGAGATCTATTGTGAAACAACTTGCAAAATTTTGTGCAGTTTATTTTCCTTTCACTCCTAGGTTCTCCACCCTAAACCATATAAATCTATAACCCAAACCCTAGTCCCAGTGTGCCCTCTTGTTCCAATCGTTTGTAATATATTCCATCGTTTCCCTATTCCATGCTTGTCGTACCCTAAGTTGGCCATGCATTTACTGTGTGCGATACTACGCTTCTATTTACATCCTTTATAGTGATGAACTCTATGGTATTACTATGCAGTATTACTTTGCGGATAGCTCAGGATCAAGCGGTATTACTCTATAAACAACTCAAGATTGAGCACGCTCGTTTTTTTTTCTTGTTGGGATCAATTTCTTATTTATTTATATATTAAATAATAATATTGGGCATGACATATGAAAAGAATTGCAAATTATAAATGCAAAAATAAAATATATACATAAAGATTCAATTTTTTTTAGAGATTAGAACATTTACAAAATATTGATATAAGTAGTGAGTACATCAATGTCAATGTCAAATGATGATCAAATACACAAGAAATTAGAATATTCAATACACATAAATTGAAATTTAGAAGTTAGAACTATAAAATGCAGTTTTCTCATTGAGTCATTTGATGTCATCATATCAAAATCAAAACACATTACAGAGATAACTAATCACTGATACTATAGGTGGGAATGCCAATGACAAATACAAAATAGGGTAGATACTAGAACCATAGGTGGAATAATCTCATAACTTGTTATTTTCCCTCTATGTTAGAATCATCAAGATCACCACCACTGCCATTGCTCTCTCCTCTTTCATATCCAATCTAAGATCTACATTTGCTAGTGCGAAGGATGGCCCCTTGAGAGGATCATCATCATCAAAAGTGACCAACTCTAACACTGGTTCAGTAAGATTCAAGTTGGTTAATGCCAACTCAACATTGATCTTTTTCTTTCTCTTCAATCACTAATCCCTCATCCTATAAAAAGACAGAGGTTCAAATGTACATACACCATTGCCTCTGCTTTGCACTGCTCAAGCCTTCTCTTCTTTAAAGTGTGCAAATTCCCAAGTGTTCATGTGTTGGTGTCCAACATGTCTGGACACTACTAGGGCATGTGTTGGACATGTATTTGACATGTGTCAAATGCATATCCAACATATGTCCTAGAGTTTCCAGTGTCCGACATACCAGATATTGTCATGCAGGCCCAGAGACGTGTTCTATTTCCCAGATTGCTGGGCATTTTGCTAGTTCCATATTTTACATGTTGGTTTTCTTTAGTAAAGTAAACACCCGACTTTTCTAGGTGCAATCAAACATAATGAATAAGAGGGAACAGAACATTGCATATAATAGAATTTGTTCCATCTAAAAGGCATATAGGGAACAACTACTGCTGTTTTGACTTTAATTTTTTTCATCCATGTGGCAGATACCGTTTCTCTAGCAAGACCCTGCACTACGATGATGGAACCGTTGTTGTAGGATTTTGTTTTGAATTACAACTGTTGTCTGTGACCATATTTTGTCTTGTGCTTTTTTATCATTACACACCCAAAATAACAGTTGAAATCTCACTTTTCTTTTTGCCCTTGTTGTCACGGTGTAGACAGAAAGCTGAAAACAAATAATTAGGTGTGTGGACTATTATGTCTTTTTTTATTATAACAAACCAAAAGTAATAGTTAAAATCTCACTTTTCCTTGTCCTTGTTGTCACAGTGTAAACAGAAAGCTGAATACAACTATGTTGGGTGTGGTGACTAGAACTTATTGATTGTTAACTAGATATTTGACCTGCTTTCTGCAGATGACAAGGAAAGTGAGGGAACATCACCATTGTTATCAGCTCGTGTTGAATCAAGCGGTCTTTTGACAAAACGGGACCCTACACCTCTACATTCCGAAAAGACAGCGATCTCAACTGATGTGACTGTAACAGCCGTTCAAACTGTTATTGAAGTTGAGCCTATAGATGACTCTCAACCATATGATGTGGCTACGACAGTTCCTGAATCGACAAGGACTACAACTACAGAGCCACAAGCTACACAAATAGTAACTGAGTGGGACGTACTAAAAAGTATTGTATATGGTGGTTTGACTGTATCACTTACCAGTCTTGGAGTTGTTTCATCTACAGCTGGTGGGGACGCAAAAACATGTAAGTCCCTTTAGACGAAGTTCAAATGAGATCATCTCTGAATTATCTATAAGCTGTTTTCTCTATCAACTTGTAGCCATAAAATGTTGTTTGCAGTCTACCAAGAACACCAATAAATTTCAGGTTCCCAAATTTACAGGCTCGCTGTCATGTTTTACTTGGTCTTTGTGTTTATTCAAACAACTTTTTGATATAGCTAAGAGAAAATAACACGAACAGCCTTGTGGTAATTCCGTCTTGCTCTGGAGTAGAACAAGCTCCCCTGATTTGCTCAAACATATTATGTATATATATAATTTCGAGACATATCTGTCTTCCTACAAGTACGTTTGCTTCCGTTAATTTACACCTTTTCTAAGTCTGCCATTGTAATATTTATGGCCGACTTTATTTTTCCCATATAGAATCTAGACATCTGTATAATAGAAAATCACAATTGATCTATTTCTGTCTAGTGGTCCAGGCAATATACCGATCATTAGTAAAAATTCTATAGACTTAAATATTAATATTCCTGAAATTCCAATTGAAAAGGCAGTAACATTCCTTTGTTCGTGTCTTCCATACAATTTCGCTTGTAAATTCTCTAGACTCCATAGCTTGACAATGACGTGGAGGTTAATTCTTCCCCTTGCAGTGTTTTCAATCATTCTAAATGTCAACGTAATGGGAGAGTCCATTGTTAAATATAATGTAACCTCAACAGGCTGACTGTACACTGCCAGCTGTCTTGGCCAGCTGTACTTTCTTTTTTTGATTTGCTTGAGCCTATTTAACTCAGCTATTTTCCTTTTGCACATCAATTCTTTGTTAACTCTTGTCATTGTACTTTCTCCTTACATTCTCAATATACTGAACACTATTTCTGCTCTATTCTTTCTCTCTGCATTTCTTGCTTCACAATTTATCATGGTATCAGAGCTTCAATAGTAAGCCTCTTCACACAGACTGGAGAGCAACCCAATCCTCAAACAGCGCAGAGCTTACACTGTGAATGAGAGCACAGGATGCGAGCCACTTCACAAAAACTGGAGAGAAAGCCGTTGTCCGCATTTTTCTCAAAAGATCGTCGCGGAAAACTCCCACGAGGAAGTAGAGCGCTATACACTCGAAAGATCGAGGAAGCAGAGACTGCAGAAGAAGAAAGTTTAAAGAATCGTGAACAATTTCAGATACGTCAAAGATTCTCGAAGAAGAGCTGTAGGAGGCAAGCACATTTAAAGAATTTTGGGAAATATCTCAAATCCGTCAAAGATTGCAGCAGAGAACAGTAAGTTTCAAAGAACTCGTGAAATTCTTTCAAATCTTTGAAAGATTCACGAATTTCTTTCCTTAGGAGAAATTCTTTGCAAGAACATCAAAGAACTTGCGAAAGCAGTCAAGAACGCGCAGTTGCAGCTGTAAGAAAGGACCTGCGAACAGACCTGAGGCGCAAATCGACTGCAGCAAGGACGAGGAGAGCGCAGAAACGACGGAAGATTTTCAACCGTCAGATTTGGCACAGAGGACCGACAGTCGTCGGATCCGTGAGAAAGTGCACGAGGCTTAGTCCTCTAGAGCGCATAGGAGAAATTTTGACTTGCGAAGTCATGAAATCGTTAGGACCGTTCATCAAGGGACACGCGGCGAGATCTCGAGATTTCGCTGACTCGTAAGGTGTAAAGGTCAGAAGACTACCATGAGAATTCGCGAATCGTGAAATCCCGATTCATTCTAGATCGTTGGATCGAGAAAGATCGTGAGCCGTCGATCTAACGCTATCACGAAATTGGGAATCGGGAGTTGGACGAGCAAAGGAGACTGCACTCCAAACCCCGATACGTGAAATCTCGAAATCATCTCGACTGTCCATCAATTAGGACACGTGGCAACAGGTCCAAGCGCCATCAAAATTTCGGCATTTCCGAGTTCGGGATATCGGAGGTCTTGTAGACGAAGGTCAAGACACTCCATGGCGAAAGTCCCGAAATCCCGAAAAGATCACAGTCGTCCATTCGTTGGGACACGTGGCAGAGATCGAGGAAACCGTCGGTATTTCAGCTACCGGGGTTTCAAGTTGACAGAGGATTTGTGTCGCCGGGGGTCGCGAAACGCAGGAGGACCGTCCATCTTGAGGAGGCGCATGGCAGCAATCTAGGATTTCGGGAGATTTTCCGAAAGGAGAAGGACTCTTTGCCATTTCGGCATTCCACGTATCGGTATTTCGGGGGAAGAGGACAGGAGATCGGGTGCTTGAGTCGCGAAACCCCGAAACAAGACTGTGGTCTTATGAGTAGTGGTCACATGGACCAAGGCATAGCTCAAGGGACTAATGCGATAAAGGTCATTTCGACATTTCGGCCATCCAAGAGACGAGGTCGGGCGCTTTGCGTCATAAAACCCCGAAACAGGACTGCGGTCATATGGGAAGCGGTCACATGGACCGGAGGTATAGCCTTGGGGCTAATTGCTGTTAAAGCCATTTCAGCAAATCGACATTTCGGATATCGGAAGGATGAAGGGTCAAGGACTCTTGACATCGGGAAACAGGAAGTCCCGGAACGCGAAATCTTGAAAAGGCGTTTGAATAAGCGTTGGGATATTTCGGATTTCGGCAAATTGAGGGACAGAGAAATTAGCAGACCTGGTTTAGGCGCAAGAAACAGGTAAACACAAAATTTTTCCAATTTTTTTTTTTCTGTTTTGTTCAAATTCTTTAAATATGGCGACGTCTAGCAATTTAGGACCAACTCAAGGTCCGATTCTTCTTGGAAAGAACTATGAGTTTTGGTCTCTTCGAATGAAATCCTTCTTGCAAGCACAAGAGTGCTGGGATCCAGTGGATCTTGGATATGTGGAACCAGATCCAGCAGACCTTGCCGCCATGACAAACTAGCAGAGAATTGCTCAGGCAACTCAGAGGAACAGAGAAAATAAAGCTAAATTCTGGATTCAAAATTCTGTGGATGATTCGATTTTCTCAAAAATCACAGGCGCTGGTACTTCAAAACAGGCCTGGGACATCCTTAAATTAGCCTACCAAGGCAATGACAGGGTCAAAACAGTCAAATTGCAAACCTTGAGGACACAATTCGAGACTTTAAGAATGACAGAGTTTGAAAATGTGGATCAGTTTATGACCAGAGTCATGGGAATCGTGAACCAGATCAGATTGACTGGTGAAGCCATCACTGATCAATGCATTGTTGAGAAAGTCCTCAGAAGTTTACCAAAGAAATTCGAAATGGTTGTTACAACAATCCTTGAATCTAAGGATCTGCCACGTTTTTCAACAGATGAACTGACTGGTTCCCTGGTGACACATGAGACCAGACTGCATCTCACAGATGAGTCAATCGTCAATGCCTTCAAAACTCAATTCTCCTTCAGCAGAGGGAGAGGTAAAGGAAGAGGCAGAGGTCACCAAGGACGAGGGAGTACTACAAGTGAACAACACTCGAATGGAGGTAACAGACAACAGAGCCAACATCAAAATTTTCAAGGTCACAGACAACAACACCAGAATCAGAATTTTCAGCCTCAAAGAGGCAGAGGGAGAAGATCA
>SNQJ01S0114518.1:50861-63722 GCA_010110895.2 Picea sitchensis
TTCGCATGGAAGAATGCAATCCAGCAGAAACCCCTATACCTCTAGGCACAAAATTGAGCAAGAAAGATGAAGGCCCTACAGTGGACCCTACCCTGTACAAAAGTTTAGTAGGCAGTTTGTTGTATCTTACAGCAACTAGGCCTGATATTATGTATGCAGCTAGCCTTGTTTCCAGATTCATGGAATCTTCCAAAGATTCTCACTGGAAAATTGGTTCAGTCCCTCGATAAACGAGCTTGCAAATTGATAGATGATATACCTTGTAGTATCTGTCTACATTTGAAATTATTTTAGATGACATTATTTTAGGAAGACACGTGATTGTGCACATTTCGATTCTAAGAGATGGATCCATTCCATGACAGATTTACCTCCTTTCTTTTGGTTTCTCTTGTCCTTAGATCTTCTCCTATCATCAGAGGAGGTCTTTGAGCTCGAGGTCGAGGGTTCTTCATGCCTCAGAGTAGATTTCACTCTCTACTACCCTACCTTATTGCACTTTACTTTCTTCATCTCGCCTTTTACATGAGACCTTTTGGCACACTTGCATTGTATTGAGATCATTGTACTCAACAGTCCCTTTGACCTACTTTTTTGGTCATTAGTCGAACATTAATAAAATGATCTTATCTTATCTTTACTATAGTCTATTTCTGAGTTTGAGTAATTTCAATTTACTGTTTCATACTTTAGTATCTACTATTTTTCTTAGTACTAATTAGATTATAGAATGAGCAATGATGAATTTAAATCAATGTATCAATATTTTACTATTTCTGTTTGATTTATGATTTATGAATCAACGTATTTCATTACTGAATTTGAATTATGTTTATATCATTTACAAATTTGAATTTACTAATTTTGATACTATTTAATATTTTATTGTTTACTATTTAGTATTTACATTTCACAATGATGAATTTGCATGGGATGAATTGTTAATGTTGAGATTTTTATCATTATTATTTTTATTTTTAAAATTTTATATTTTTTTATATTATATATGTGACATCCCCCGTCCCCCATTTCCCTAAAATCCCTAAAATATGGGGGTTCTTCCACACGTCCCCCTCGTGTGTCTCCCTGTTCTCGGGCCCCCCTATCCTGGAGTCTTGGTGGAACATTGTTTAATGGTCTTCAAAGATTCCCTGATCATTATTCGAGTAGCTATGTAGTATGAACCATTCCACTCCAGGAGGAATCAAACTTCAGGGCATCATAAAGAGAATTAGACATGCAATAGCTCAATTCGACAGGGTGAGGCTCTTTCATGTCAAAAGGAAGCTAAACAATGAAGCAAATGTCTTGGCAAAGTATACCACCTCGTCAAAAGCCGGTGTATTGATGGAAAATGGGGAATTTTGAATTGCCACCATCCCCGAAGGTTTGAAGTTTATGAGCCATAGCATAATCCTTCTTTCACACTTAATGGTCATTAAGGAAAGTGAAATCGCACAATCACCAATTGAGGTCACACATTCGGAGTAGGTGGAGGAGCGTTCACATTCCTATAGAATCCCTCTCCGTCAATTAATCTCTCTGGCTTCGCTCATTGGATTTTGAGTGCAAAGTTATGAAGCAGCTCAAAAAATGTGGAATTACACAAGCAAGAAGGATCTTGAATTTTGTATTTGTAGGGTATTTTGGAAGAGCCAGGGTACAGTCTATCTGGATGTGAATTCATGCATTTGGAAGTGGATAGGGGTCGGGGTGTTTGGAGACTCATGGATGCTTCAAAGTTGTCTTGCTGGAAGGTTTGGTGCGAATTTATTTCTATATTGGAGTTTCTAGAATGAAAGGCCTTTGAGCCTTGTCTTTCAAGTGATCCTCTGGTGGGGTTAGGATATGCTCTGGTCGGGCGCTAGCATTCGTTTTGGCGTTGACGAACAACTTTCATGTAATACTATAGGGCTTTTGTATTTTGGTGTAGGTTTGGGGTTACTCATAATAGTTGTTGAAGTCCTAAATTTTTGAATCAAGGGACATCAAGCCACCGTCCCTTGGCACTGCTTAGGCTTCAGGGGGTTGGATTTTCAATCTCAAAATAATGCAATTATCCTGGGGAAAGTTGGTCTGCAATGACAGGTGATGATTTACGAGAACATAAAAAGATTCTGCGCTGGAACGAGGAGTTGATTCAAGTCAATAACAACACCACCCTTTCTCTCTGCACCAAATTAGTAGAAATGGAGCAAGTTTATTCTACCCAAAATGCCAACCAAATGAGCTCAATTCTCACGTAGAAGTGTGTAATATCCCCTCTTATTACTGCTGATATATTTTTGTTAATTTGGTTCAGATCTTTCGTCAAACAGTTCACAACCTTGCTAAGATGCCACTGTAAAATTCCCCTTATTGACAGTTGTTCTGTTTTGTTTATTTGGTATAGGACTTTTGTCAAATAGTTTACAAACTGTCCACCCTCTTAGACAACTGTTAGGTTAATTGTTTACTGCTGATAGGTTTAAGGTTTATTTACTTTAGACCTCTTGCTCAATGGAGTTTCACAATGAACCATAATATTTCCTGGCACACACAAGGTTTTTAATGCATTTAATAAATTAAGCAGCAATTACACAAATGGCAACACTCACATACTAAAACTGTAACAACAAGAGAAAATCTGCAATATCAAACTGTTTTGTTCATCTTCTGCTGACCTGTAGTAATAATGATTGGACAACACTTCACACAATTGGATCAGCCCCTTTGAACATCATAAGCAACAATTTATAGCATGATCTAATGAGAAGGATAGATAAAGGTGTAATAGTTCGACCCTTATGAATTAATTCCCTGTTGAGATCCCACGAACAACCACTAAGGGAAGGGTTCGATACCTCCTCAAGTCCACACGATCTGCAACATATGATTCTACCCTTTCTGGAGTTCCCACGAACCTGTAAGTAAATTGCAGCCTCCTTAAAAGATACTTCCATGGTCAGCCATAAGTAACACAACCCTTCCCTAAGTTCCTTGATCTGAAATGAGTGACTGGGCCCCTCTTAAACCCCACACAGTCTGTTGTTAATACCACAACCCTTCTGTAAAGATCCACGAGTTGCCACAACAACCATGGTCTCACTCCAATACTCCCAAGATTTGGCACAAAAATGTCTCAGCGAAAGGAGAAAGCTGCAATACAGAATGGCATGGTCCTTTTTGACCAACAAATATGAATGGTAGCTCAACCTCTACCATAGGACGTTCTCCAAAAACACCCACAACTCAGAAACTACCTTACAATCTAGCAAAATATGATGAATGGCAGCCAAATTTTCCCTCAAGACCTCCACAAACTCTGCAAATACCCTAGATCTAACAAAATGATGGATCTTCTTCTTCAACAATGCATACTTGTGAAATATTTGCTTGATCTCTCCAATTGACTAGCTAGGATGGATTTGTTTCACCACCGAAACCAATTTTCTCAAGGGTTTCTGGCCCCAAAGCCCCAAAAGCTACAAGAGCTCGCCAAAATCCAAATTTGATAAATGATCATGCATAATGAGAGATTGAGTTTTCGGTGTACTTTTATACCCCTTTTCCTTTTTCTCTTTAATATTTAATTATAAAGCAACTTTATGATTTTCTCTTTAATATTTCACCAAAGCCACTTTATAACACCTTATTAATTTAATTACTCAATATCACTTTAAATTTTGTTTTTTCACCCAAGTGACATTAAATAATTAAATTATTAATTCTCTTTTTCTCCGACTATAGCTTACAAGAATTAATAGGCTATTAAGTCGTCCTCTTGGAGTGATCACTCAGAAAGGGACATTACAATCCTCCCTTCCCGAGATTGGTTGTCCTCAAGCAATTGCTAGTTATCCTTAGCATACTCCTCTATTAGAACAACCCTCCAATAAGAAAACATATCAGAAATAGAGTAGAAATAAGGCTTCCTCGAGAGTGCATCATCCACCACCTTGTTTCTTCCTTTCACATGCTCAATACCAAAGTCATAAGCTTGAAGTTTACTTACCCATTTATGTTTCCTATCATTCAAATCCTTCTGATGGAGGAAGAACTTGAAGCTGTTATGAACCGTTTTGGCCACAAACTTCCCTTGGTCTTGTACACCCTTCTTTGCTTTAACAAATTCAATCAAAATCACCAATGCTTCCCCTTTATCATTCATTGTAGTTAAGAGAGACTTTGCAAGACTCTTTTCATATGCAATCAATAAATTGTCAAACTTCTGCCCTCTATAAATAATCTCAACCCAAACGTATGCTTTATATGATCCCATAAACCCTCTCAAATGTGACAAATTCCTTGGTCGACAAATTTCCTGGTCTAAGCCAATCCTGGATTGCCTTGATCTTCTTCTCATCAACACTAACCCTTTGAGCACTGATCTTATGCCCCAAATATAGAATTTTAGTCACACCAGACTCACATTTTGGTACTCAAGTATGCCAAGCACCTCATCAATGTGCTTCAAGTAGTCCTCCCTTGGCCTAGTGTAGATCAAGATGTCATCAAAGAAACCCAAACAATTTTCTTCAATTGTAGAATGAATACCTAAGTCATACATGGTTGGAAGGTAGCAAGGACGTTAGTCAACTCAAATGGCATGACCAAAAACTCATGACGTCCATAGTGACACCTGAAAGCCATCTTATACACATCCTTCTCTCTCATCCTGATTTGATGGTACCCCGAACACAAGTCAACCTTAGAGTGGTAGACTGCACCATGAAGCTCATATATCAAATCTTCGATCATGGGTAATCCAAACTCAATGGTATGCTTGAAACCTCTGTCAGGAGGTCTCCCTAGAGGAATCTCTCCAAAGACACGACCATGTTTGCTCAACAATGACTGCATGCCTACATGATAGGGATGGCTACTGTTTGAAAACTCCTTAAGCGTAATCAGATATTCTGTTGCGCAAGCTACATCTCTATGCCTGAATACGCCTTCCATCTGCTTAGCTAAAACAATCTTAGGAGCACCATTGGACATTCCTCTTAGAACCACTCTTTTTCCACCCATTGCCTTGAATTCCAACTCCATTGCTTCATAGTTGACAGAATGTTTTCCCAGGGAAATAAGCCACTGAACACCCAAGACAACACTAGTGTCTGCCAATTTTACTACATAGAAGCCATTTGTCACAGTGTAGTTGCCCAACATCACATCCCGCAAAATTCTTTGTGTGCATGTCATATTGTGCCCATCGGCTACTACTACATCCAACCCCTCAAAGTTCTCTGTAGGAATGCCTCTCCTAGCTACCAAAGTTGAGTCAATGAAATTGTGGGTTGCCCCACCATCAATCAAAACCGTGACATGCTGTCCCTATACTACTCCACGGATCCTAAAAGTGTGAAATCGAGGTACACCTGTTAGAGTAGAAATAGTCCCACCCTTAGCCTCCACATGTGGTTGCTCCTCATCTGTACTGCTATGCTCTCTGCCCTGAGCCTGTCCCGCCTCCTCCTCTCCATCACTATCTGAAAGCACCTCTATGTAATGCACCTTACCCTTTCCCATGCACCTATGGCCCGGTTCCCAAGGCTCCTTACAACTGAAAAATAGTTTCTTTCTCCTCAACTCTCTACGAGTCTCATCATCCAATCTATCTTTCCCAGCCCACTCTTTCTAGAAAGGATTCTTTTCTTTGTTTTCTTGGGGAAGGAGCGACTTAGGAGGAATTTTATTCTTTGGAACTGCGTACTCCATGTCTCGTGTCCTAATGATAGCATCCTATAGAGATCCCGGTTTGAAGGCCTTAACCCAACCACGCAAAGGTTCGGATAGTCCTTCAATGAAAAGCATAATCAACCTGTGCTCAGACACATCTGTCACCATGACTGTGATGCTATGAAACTCTAAAATGCACGCATCCACTGTCCCACTCTGTCTAAGTTGTGCTAACTCCCTGAAATGCAACTCTGAATCCTTCTTAGCAAACCGGTCAATGAGCCTCTATGTGAAGTCCAGATATGATGTAATGCAAGCATGCCCCAAAGTGACCAACCCATGGTACCACTACTCGTGAGCCTCTCCATTCAAATGCAAAGTAACATATTTGATGGCCTTGTCTTTGTCATGGGGTTGAGTTGAAAATATGTGTCTAGCTTCTGAACCCAAGCTCTAGCAGTGCATTTGCTAGAGCCATCAAAGTAAGGGTAGATAATTTCCCAACCTTCCGTTGAAGCTTCCAACTTTGTGGGCCCCTGTTGTAATCCCTTGGCCTATTCCTGTACTTGATAGTACAAAAACCCTGTGAGGACATGGCTGCATGAAATTCCTCACCAAGAGTCCGACATTCCCTCAAGTAATCAGTAAAATATTCCCCTTGTCCCTACTGCTCCTGATTTCCAGCCTGCTGTCCCTCCAAGAACTAAGGTAAGAGAGGTCTAAGAGTCAGTTTACTAGCTGTCCCAATGTTATTCTGTGTAGGGGCATGAGTGTTTCTCCCTTCAGCATGGTTCACATTATTACCACGGCTGCCATTAGACCCTCCCGAACCATTAATAATTGCATTGTTTTGGTTTCTTTGATTATCTGCTATGAACTGAGTTAGAAGCTCAATCATCTGTTGTTGGCTCCTTGCCAAGTCATTTAAAATATTCAAAATGCTACCCTTAGGAAGTTCATTTCTGTCCCCCATGCTTTCTTCTGCTTCTGACTCTAACTCTGAATGAAATAGGATTTTAGCTTCTCTCTTCCTTTTTCTCCTATATTTTATATAGTCCTCTTCCCCAGGTGTCATCAAAAGAACATGCAATACACAGGCTGGCAGGAACACCAGCTCTGACACCACTGTAATATTCCCTCTTATTACTGCTGATATATTCATGTTTATTTGGTTCAGATCTTTTGTCAAACAATTCACAGCCTTGCTAAGATGCCACTGTAAAATTCCCCTTACTGACCACTGTTCTGTTTTGTTTATTTGGTATAGGACTTTTGTCAAATAGTTCACAAACAATCCACCCTCTTGCACTGCTGTTAGGTTATTTGTTTATTGTCGATAGGTTTTTAAGGTTTATTTGCTTCAGACCTCTTGCTCAAATTAGTTTCACAATGAACCATAATAGTTCTTGGCACATACAAGGTTTTTATTGCATTTAATAAAATAAGCAACAATTACACAAATGACAACACTCACATACTAAAATTGTAATAACAAGAGAAAATCTGCAATATCAAATTGTTTTATTCATCTTCTGCTGACCTGTAGTAATAATGATTGGACAACACTTCATACAATTGGATTTCCCCCTTTGAACATCATAAGCAACAATTTATGGCACGATCTAAGTAAACTACAGTCTCCTTAAAAGATCCTTCCATAGCCAGCCATAAGTAATGCGGCCCTTCCCTAAGTTCCTTGATGTAAAATGAGTGACTCAGTCCCTCTTAAACCCCACACAGTCTGTTGTTAATATCACAACCCTTCTCTAAAGATCCACGAGTTGCCACAACAACCATGATTTCTCTCCAATACTCCCAAGATTTGGCACATAAATGTCTCAGCCAAAGGAGAAAGCTGCAATACAAAATGGCTTGGTCCTTTTTGACCAACAAATATGAATGGTATCTCAATCTCTACCCTAGGACGTCCTCCACAAACACCCACAACTCAGAAAATGCCCTACAATCTAGCAAAATATGATGAAAGGCAGCTAGATTTTCCCTCAAATCCTCCACAAACTCTGCAAATACCCTAGATCTAACAAAATGATGGATCTCCTTCTTCAACAATGCATACCTGTGAAAGATCTGCTTGATTTCTCTAACTGACTAGCTAGGGTGGATTCGTTCTACTATCTACTATCGAAACCAATCTACTCAAGGGTTTCTGGCCCCAAAGCCCCAAAAGTTATAAGAGCTCACCAAAATCCAAATTTGATAAATGATCATGCATAATGAGAGAATGGGCTCTCATTGTACTTTTATACCCCTTTTCCTTTTTCTCTATAATATTTAATTATAAAATAATTTTATGATTTTCTCTTTAATATTTTCTCAAATTCACTTTATAACACCTTATTAATTTAATTACTCAATATCACTTTAAACTTTGCACTGGGAAAGGGGCATTACAAAGTGCATGATCAATCTTCTAGGGGTAGAATGTGAAAGGTTGAAGGATATAACTGCATCTCAGTGCCTGGAGAATCTCTCTCGAATCAAACAATCTAGGTACACAAAGGTCTATGGATGGAGAAGAAAATTAAGCAGAAACAACATTTCCATGTCACGTCCGGATGGGAATTGAAGGCCCTAGTATACAACATGCTGGCAAGGAGCAGGAGGATTAGGGAAGTTCACAAGTTTTAACGTCTGAATGTTTTTTAGCATTAGTTGTTTTCTGGGTTAGTTCAATAGGCAAGCAACATGTAAGATAACCTGGAACTTTTCTCTGGTTTTTCTCTTTCTGTCAATAGACTTAATTAATGAAATGTACTATGTTTTGGCAAGCTTAGAAGTAGACTATGTAATTGTTGTTCACTCCGACACAACAACCTTTTTTGAAAATTAATATAATTTCAGTTTCAGTTAAAAAAATGACGATCTTAAACCAAACCTTTGTAAATGATCCATCCAAGAAAGGCATTGCATTAGAATAGATCATGAATCCTATGAAACTTTCATCATGCCCCAAATCCAACAAATAAACTTGAACATAGATGAGATATAAGTTTTAAAAGCGGGTCGTTTGAGTTCCTTTGCATCGACTTTTTCTTTGAGATAAATTAGAGCACAAATAAGGTGAATGTTGCAAAGGAAACCCAACGCTTTAAACAATAACATTCTAGTGAGCGATTTCACTGATAAGATGAGTCGTTGCACTCTTTATGCCTTAGGTTTGATGCATTTAAGGATTTCAATCAGTAATTTCTTAAGGAATTAGACTACACAAGCATAAATACCTTCAAATCCTCATCCAATGAGGTGTATCAAATGAACTCAATAACCATGAAGCCCTCAAAACCCTTAACCAACAAACAATATTGCAACAAATGAGAATTGATTAACGCTTCATTGTAGGTCGCTCAAGGATTTTGTGTAGCGATTTAATACGAAATATGGTGTAGATCACAAATATCACAAAGCGTTTCAAGGAAACCATGCAAATGTATGTCAAACTTGATTATTAAACCCCTGATGATGATTACCAAGAATTATTGAACTAGGAAAGGCTTTGAACCATGAGATTTGAAATCCTGCTTAATCCATTCATTATGTTTTATTAAGATCCATCAACAAGATTTGAAATTATACTATTAGATCTATACTGAAATCTGAAGCATTCTAAAGATACTTTGTCTAGATTGGCCCTTGAATTAGCCATTTCCAACAATGAGTATTAAATTAAACCATCCAATTAATCTCAAATGTTATATCATTAGATTTCACCATCATTATCGTGTGAAAATTAGATCTATGCTCAAGATACGAGAAGAACATGTTAGATCCAATGCATATCCTTCATCTAAATATGTATCAAATCCAACCATAGGAAAGAAAAGTGCAAATCGAACTTTGAATAAGCGAATTAAGAGAGCAACTTGCACAAAAATTCTAAGTTAATAGCTAGATTTGGAAACTGTTAGCCTAATTAACTTAGAGAAATAAGCAACCTAGATCTAAAGATAGAGACAAATGAAAACCCTAGATTGCAAAAAACAAAAATAAAAATGAATTTTTTTTAAGAGTTTGGTTGAGGAAGTCAAAGAGTAGACTAGTGCCTACCTTGCTCGGACTATGGTGTTAGTTTCCTAGCTTAAAGGTGTTATTCTTTTACCTTATGTGTTGAAGTCACATGCACTAAGAAGGATTCCACTATGATCACCAATTAAAACCTCTGGAAATATCAAACACCTTAGGGGGATTGGTCCTTTAAGAATCCAAATCCAAGTGTTAGAAGATGAACTCTATGCTAGTCCTAAAGAAAAAACCTAGAATCCCGAGATGTCCAAGCTTAATGCTCTAAATCCTAAACATAGATGATCAAAGAGGGTAAGGCAAAGCTAGTTATAACTTACAATGTGGCATGGTGCCCTTCAATGGTCTTTTAGCAGCTCCTTCCTCAAAGATACCTGGAAAAACAAATTATTTTCCATTATATAGCCCTATAATAAAACCCTCAAGATAAACAAAACTACATAATAGATTTTGCAAGGCAAGACTAGATTCTTCTTATTATTCTCCAACTGAGTTACTTTGAAGAGAAGGCCTTCTTATATAGATGAGGCGCCTCATGAAACCATTAGTGAAAACGATGTGCTAAATACAAAACCATGTGCTAATACAACCCCTATCTAAAAACCATTGGCAAATATAAGAGGCACCCTCAAAATCATGGTCTAAAACCATCCTAAGCAAATAAAATAATATATCATGAAATAACCACCTCAACCAACTCCAACATGTGAATGGACTAGTCAAAGAGAAGAGGTACGCTCCATAAGATTCTCTAACAACCCACATGTGTGGGATCAAGTGGGATGTTGAGTGGTCAAAATACATCGATATTTTTCTCGTGGAAAATTTTAAAATGCCATAACTATGTCCATTTTTTCCCAATTTTTTATTATGACCACATTTTGGAAATCTTGTGATCATTTTACATCTGATAGCATTGATCTAGTGTAATTATGGACACTCTATCAAAAGACAACTACCCCTGAAGCTGGTCTCCCTCAAAATATGTTCTTTAACCACCTCAACAACCTCAAGAAATGGTTCAAACGAGCAAGTGCACCCTCGAGGAATGGTCCATGTGCCACACGATGATGATGTGGAGTCCCTATCATGATCCAATGCATTGTCACAGATTCCAATGTAGTGACATGTATCCCAATGTGGTGTCACAAATCCCAAGAAAATGGCATGGATCCCAATGTAGATGTACGTGTATGTATGTTGGTACAGGGATACCAAGGCAATATCATGGATCCCAGAGCAAGTACATGAATCTCGAGGCATGGTACATAGATCTCAAAGCATAGATGCCACCCCCAATACATGTACACATATCCCAATGCAAGGTGTGCACTTATAGTGGTGGTTCTAACTTCCTTACAAGTCATTAGATGATGCACACCAAGTGGTTTCTTCTACCAAAATCATAACACAAGTTAATTTTAGAATTTACCTAAGTTTTACCATTGGGGGACAACCTTTAACCCTTAGTACATGTGACAAATCCTAAGACAAGACATATTTCCTAGATCACTAAGTTAAATATAGGTAAATGTGATGAATAATTTATGGAAAGGGAAGGGGAAACTTCATGTATTGACCTTCAAAGTCATGTATGATGATGTGAAGATCTTTTTTCTTGTCCAACTAGCTTTCAAGAGCTAGGAGTCTTTGTTAAGTCCATATGTAAGACTTTCAGAGGAAGCATTTAACTTAGAGTTATCACCTTGACATTTTATTTTATTACCCCTCAAAAATTTCCTTTCTTTCTTTCTTTGATTTCTTAGTCCTGTATTTAGATATTCGTTGTTAAGCATAGGACTTAGGGGTAAGGGCCTTTTAGGGAGGTGGCATAGCTCCAACATTATTATTTTTTACTTTTTTTATTTGCTCTTCATCTCTAACCTTTTTTGGATTTATTTCACTTGGGCTTCTACACAATGGAGCCTTCACTTGCTTTGTTGGACCTTGCTGAATGACATTTGACAAGTCAATCATAAGAAAGAATAACTTTCTATGAATGGAATGGAAGTGAAAGGGGATAATGTAAAGTGTTAAGAATGGATAAGGATATGAGGTATGCTATCTTAACTAGATCCCTAGTATTACAACTTGACTCGGGAGATGACAACACTTATCTAAGGGAGAATTATGTCTCCCATGGTACAACAAGGAAAATACTAAAATTGCTAATGTTATGAAGTATTATTAGATCACACTTTAGTGTTTATTATGTTCACAACTAGCTTAGAAGTTATAACACCATGTCTAAATATTAAATCCTTACACAAGAACATAACACAACAACTGAAATAAAGCAAATGACCATGTGCAATGAAAACATAATGTGTCATCTACAAGTGCATGTATCCTTTGAGGTGTAAGAGATAGGAGTTGATATACCATGGCCGAATCATCTGATGAGGAGTGATGTGAGGAAAGATCATCATATATCTGAAAGAGAAATGGAAGAACAAGTATGATTCGGAGGATATGAGCAAGAGAGCTCATGCAAGCAACGACACTACACCCCTTGAGAGGGGGCCTCTAGAAGTAGTTACCCATGAGGGAGAAACAAGGCCCATTTTAGATCCCAAATTTACTTTAATGTATGGTGGCAAAAGAGACCTCCCTATGGTTCCCTGCAAGGTTTTCATTCTTACTAAATCTAAAGGGGGCTTGGTCTCGTTGCTATAGCTACGTAGGGTAAGATATTAGTAGCCAAAGTGAATTGTTCATTGCATTGATGATAATGCCCCTTGGAAATATTTGTTGTATACATACTTTGATAAGCCAAACATGTTGGTTAGCTACATGGATATTTTGATGTATGTGACATCATATGAGCTGCTCATTTGTTTAAATAATAAGAAGCATTTGGGCTGGCTGTAAGCAATTAGCATCTCTTTTAACATGGCATTACTTAGGAAACAAAAATGTTGTGACTTACCTTTTAGATCCATTTGTTGTTGGAATGATGGAATTAAGTATATTGTTTAAGTCCCATGTTTTCAAGAAAGAAGGATAAGAAAAAAGAGTATATCTTGCTGAAGTGATCTATTAGATACATAAAGCAAATCATGGTTAGATTGGAAAACTCTTTCTTGCATAAAAGTCCTTGTTGGCCTTGTTATCGCACGGTTTGTAGGAAAGGTTAAAAGAGCTTGAGTCAAGGGTAGAAAC
>SNQJ01S0114520.1:13692-27806 GCA_010110895.2 Picea sitchensis
CGAAAGCAAAAATCCGACAGATGAAGGCAAGTTCATAGAATGCATCAATAATTGTCAACTTTTATCACGGAAGCCCCGATGAGCCGAGTTGTCAAATTGTCCAGTATACAAATGCTACAATGATGGTTAGAGGCGTTTTGACTTTAAGTGTGTCAGTGGGTAGCTCGAAGAAGAGGGAGAAGAAAGAGCGGAAGCTGTGTGATTGCAGAGTGAGTTTCAGTGCTGAGGAAGACCAGATTAGAGAGACAGATGAAAGTTCTAGTGTTGTAATCTTTTGTGTTGTATTGCAATTTGTAAAGTAAGCATTAAGGGAGAGTGTTAGAATAAAGCTTACTTTAGTAAGAGATAACTGTTGTAACTGTGAGTTTCAACGAGACTGTTGTAACTGTGAGTTTTCTAGGTTTACTATTATTAGCTAATCAGATCTACTTAAGTCAGTGATCTGCATGCTATATATGTAACCTCCATTTGTTTGTTAAGCAATGAAAAACGTTTTGTGTTGTGTAAATTAATTCTTCCAATCTTTATTTAAATGAACGTTTCGCCTCTCCCTCTCCGCCTGGTAAGTTTTTTCTCAGCGGACTTGGGGCTGAGCGAATCTATGATGCTTTATCTCCCTCGTTTCCTTATTTTAGGGGTTGACTGTGCTCTCTGTTTAGTTGGGTGTCAGACGCCTTTATCATTTACTCTTCCCACCTTAATAATTTCCAGACCAGAGGTTTTCTACTCAATGTAATGGATTTAAGGTAAATTCATCACCACTCCTCGGTATTACGTTTAATCCTAGAAATATTATGGCGTCATTGGTTAAAACTTTAGAGTGGGGTCAAAAATGTAGCATAATCTCTTTTATCATTAAAAACAAAATAATCTAATAACTTTTGGTAAAATTTGATTGTCCTTCAATATTGGAAAAAAAATAAATAAAAATTATTGTGTTGCCATGTATCTCTATCTTAGAGGGATCAAGGGGTTCAGAACATCGCTCCCTTCTAAAAATAGTGCTTGTGTATCTTTGTAACAGACATAGAATAAGCCAATAGATTTATAAGGCCATACAATTCTAGATGCCTAAACACTTAATTCATTAATGCATTTATTAGTTGTTATTACAACTTGCCTTCTCTAATTCATCCAGTTCATTGGTAATGCAATGAAGGGAGGGTACTTTTAAGGTCATTGTACTATTGATTGTTTAGTCAAGAGTACAAGAATATAGGTTCCATATTTAATTGCATCTTTCTTGTTGAATTCACTTCAAGTTTAAATATTTTGAAAGAGTTCCTGCAGTAGCGATTTCCAATCATGTAGCGAGCAGATTGTTTCATCCCTGTAGCAGCTTTTTCCTCGCCTTTTACCAACACCTTCCCTATTGGTAGGAATTATTTCCTGCAGCAAGTGACCACCCAAAATTTTAGACCAACAGTTCCTTGCTGACACTGCGTAGATGGTACTCAATGCGCAGTGTTTTTATTGAAGCAATCTTTACAATTTTATTGAGGTCTAAGCAGATTTTAGTTAGGCCGTTATAATGATTTCATTTTGATTATTTAAAAAGTCTCCACCTTTTGTTTTAATTAAACATAGATTTTTAACGTGTGTAAGTCTAACCACCGTGATAATAATAGACAACGCTCATATTTTAAGTTTAAATATACAATGTTTAGAAATTACGTGATTCTTATAATTAGATTGATGTTTATACCGTGTTTAATTAATTGTATTGATAAATTTTGTATAGTGTTGTATGAATTATTGATGTAGAGTTTAACATGATGTGTAAGGATACAATGATGAATGATCTTAAGCAGGAATGTTTGATAAGGATGGTAAGAATACAGAGATTTGAAAGTTTTAATGAAGAATAAACTCAAGGATTGTAGAGCTAGATCGACGTATGAACAATTGTAGTTATGAAGACTTTTTACAAAATTTGCAAGGTTTATAATAACTGTGGTTATCGTCTTGTTGTCTTAATGTATGCGTCGGTTATAAGGGAGACTCCTGGATCTCTAATGGTGAATGTGCTCTTGACTCTGATGGAGACCCCCTTCAAATATTTCGTATATCGCTTCTTGTTTCGGGAAATACTTTTATTGATGGTTGATTGAATCGCGCGCTGCAATTTAAATGGAATTGTGCCTTGATTTTCAATAGTAGATAGATTTTATATGTTTGTTCTGTTGTGCGCTTGAATATTTAAGGTTGATTGAAGTAATGTCTAATGTTTAGATTTATCTGGTTGAGCGTGTTGGAAGTTCACTATTGATTGGCTTTGGTTATCTATTTGCACTTTGAAAAATGTATTGAATGTATATAGGGATAATAATGCTGTTAGAAATCGTTGTATTGGAATTGATGGTTTAATTAATTTTTTAATCATAAATTTCAAACTTATGTTCAACAACTAATACAATTTAATGTTCATAACTTTTTTTACATCTTTTAATAAATGCATACCTTAACGTGTTTACTTTTTCACTTTTATTTAATCATATTAAGCAATTAATGAAACACAAAATTTATTAACAAATACTACCATCTCAATACAATACATGATGAAACACAAAATTGATTAACAAATACTACCATCTGATTGCCATGTATAAAGACTACTTCACACCTCACGCCTCATTTCTATTTATAAAAATTATCATATTTGACCACATTTTTATGGGTATGAAGCGTTCCATGGCCAGATGGTGCTGATTCAATTAACTCGTGATGCCACATTTTTCACCTCATCTTCCAGTATATCATCCTTGTCAGTTGGATAGCGGTTTTATAAATTTACTCGTGATGCCACGTTTTTCACCTCATCTCCTAGTATACCATTCATATTAGTTGTCTAGCGTTTCATATTCCACCTCATCTCCGAGGCGAAGAAGATGAGTAGACCATTCAGCGAGAGGAATCGAGCTAGTAAACTATGTAGCTATTTAAGAACACTCAATTCCACTTAACATGCAATGCCTGTCTAGGGAGAGAACACTAGGCTCCACTCAGCATGTAATGCATGGCTAGGGAAAGAGTGGCAAGGGAAAAAACACTAGCGGTTAGGTTTTGACAGGTCTTATATGTGCGGTAGAGTATAAAATATACATGCAGACTATATTGTCTAGATTGTTGAATCTTGATAGTCCTGTCGCGGTCGTATGGATTTTTGAACCTTGATAGTCCTGTCGTGAAATCACTAACCTGTAGCTGGATCAGATTTCTTCTATCGTTCGCCTATCACAACATCGCTGCAACATTCATCTCTGTGTATGGTAAGCCTGCTCCATCCTCCATTTAGCTGAATATTTGTTTTGAAATTATTTGAAATCAATTATAAAAATAACGATTAACGTTTTGTTTCTTATATGTGCGATAGTAAAAAAAATACATGCAGACTAAATCGTCTACATTGTTGAATATTGATAGTCCTGTCCCGAGATCACTCATCTCTCGTTAGATCAAACTTATTTATCCATCACTCTCCTATGGTTGGTTTGCTGCAGCCTTCTTCTATGTATGTTAATCCCAACCCATCCTGTATTCATTTAGCTGAACATTTATTTTGAAATGCTTTGTTGTTCTGAAATCAATAAAAAAGGTTAACAATTAGGGTTTTGAAATCAATTAAAAAAATAACGATTATAGTTTTGTTTATTATCTATGGTGCATAGAAGATAAAATTCATGCAAAATATAGGCGTTCACTTCAAAAAAAAATTGAAAATAAATCTATCACTTTGTTTTTAAAGAATTTGGATTAATTTTTTGAAATTTTGATTTTAGGTTTTTAAGAATTTGGATTGAAAATTAATTTATCTCACTCATTGATTACCTTTTTATTTGCAGGTATAATTTATTTGTGTTTTTGTAACAACCAGAATCATATACCTCCTCCGCCTGTATCCAATGGTTTAGCTTAGCTATGAGTGCTAAATCTAAGTCTTTTATTTTAATCTAAAAATTTTAAATATTGATTTGAATATTTAGAGGAATTTGAATCTTTATTTTCATTTAAACCTAAATCTTTTTGTGTATGTATCCAATGGTTTGGTTTTCCTATGAAATCCTTTATTTTGATTCAAATTTAATCTTTCTCCAAGATCTCAATCTTTATTTTAATGTTACTAGGGAGAAACCTAAATATTTGGGGCAAATCAAAATATTTTATTTCATATAAATATAAATATTTTATAGTTGTGCCTACTAGATATTAACTCTATCATTCTACAACATATGGATTCAATTCAGTCCAAATACATGCAAAAAAAATAATTTTTTCCATCATGATTATTAACCCTCAATCTCAAAGCTTTCGTATCTAGTGAAACAATGCACCCACTTTAATTTAAATCTAATGTATGCTTTAATTAAAAGTGGTTGATATGCACCAATATGCGTGATTTTTCACGATTGCAAATTAATGGTCGATCGACGTATATCAACCACTTTTATAAAGTGGTTGTTGCTAGATGAAAACATAATGGTTCTCGATCAGTCTGGAAGGTTCATGTTATGTATGTCGGTTATGAGATTCCTTTTGGAACTGGATGATAGTGGATGTTATTTAGCATAGTCTTCTTATTCTTTCATGACTAAATGTTTGTTGATGTTTCAAGTTGCTTGATGCACTAGTATGCTAGGTCGTTATGCTATGTGTTGTGTGAATTATGTTTGTTTTTTTGTCGTCGAGTGGTGATGCTTGATTTTATTACAATCCTCACTTCGTGCTTAAAAAAATAAAAAAATAAATTACTTGTTATGTGTCACTTATTGTCATAACGACGGGGTTAATTACAAGAAATTTAAACTACAAGTTATTTGACTATTCAACGATAGCTGCAAATAAAACAAAATTTAAGTTGTGATATTCTTGGCTATACATCAATATTTTTGAAAAGTGAAAAGAACAAAATCAACATTGTTAAAAGAATAACAAACTCTCATGAGCTACATCGTGAAATGAGTGCTCGACAACTTCCAAAACACCATGACATGAGAGTATCTGTCACGAACACTTCCTCTTGGATTGTCCTCTCTATAACCATATTAGATACAAATTTAAAAATATCTGCCACATTACCAACCTTCCTAACCTCCTAAGTCATCAAAAATATGGTGATTTTGGACCCTTTCTCTCAATTTGTTTTTAGTATAGAAATACAATTTTAAAGAAATTGAAGCAATCTCTTATCTTCTTAAGATTCCATAGACCAATTAGTCTCAGTGGACATTAATCATCATCATCGTCATCATCNAATTAAAATTCAAACTACAATTTTTGTTTTAATATTCAACCATAACTACAAATAAAACAAAATTGAAGTCACAAGCTACTTGGCTATACAACTATGTTTATATATTAAATGAATGTAAATTTCTAAGGTACTAAGTTGTCTAGACACCGTCTTTTTAAGAAGATCAAAATATCCAATGTGATATTTTATCTTTGGGATCACAACTATGCTTCTTTCCCCATTCCCTAGTTACTTAAGTATTTTCTTTGATATCTTGGAAGTGATTATTGGAAACTAAATCTAAATCCAAAAAAATCTTGTTTTCAAAGAATCCTTTCTTTCCTGAATCTTGTTTTCAAAGAATCCTTTTTAGAGTCCTTTCTAAAAAATTAAGGACTAAATTTTTCCCTTTGGCTAATTTTCTAGTTTTTTTTTCTAAAAACATTCTTCAATTTCCATTTTTCCCAAATTTTATAGGATTAAATTAATATTATTGAATTTTCTAAAATTTTGTAGAAACTATATCAAATCTTAAGAAATTTGAATATTTTTACAAAAGCATCAACAAAATTTTTATAGTTGTCATTTTAAGAATTAGTACTATTTGCTAAGGCTGATGTACTTTAAGATAATTCTGGATCCCCCGGATGGGGTGACACATGGTAAGGGCGAGGTACGTGGCGATGAGGTGAGGGAGGCCATTTATATCGGCTCTCACCACACATTCTGCAATTTATGAAGCGCACTTTCTCTATCCGCCTCTGTTCTTCGATGAGGCCTTGTAGGAGCGACCACAGTCCGGTTAGCCAGAGCATTAAGATCTAGGATTTAATGGCTCTAACCACGATTTATTCCCCTACCTTCCTTACTGGAAGTTCTAATGTGCCCCCAAAGCCTCCCGAGCAGCGGGGTTGCAACAGCGTTTTCGGCATGTTGGCACTGAACTTTGCTCTTTCCATGACGAGGGTGAGAGGGAGGCCCCGTAGGGGAGCCTGCTGGTATGCATCCGACTCTAGAAGGAAGAGACACCGGAATTTCAAACGAGTTGTGACCATAGCTAGGCAGAGGCAACGTTGGGCGATTACAGTAGCGAGCACACCCCCCAGAACCCTTGTGGAGGAAGATCTGAGCATTGAGCTCCCACTGGACTTCTCAGAGAGAAATATGTTCACTATCCCCGACAATTGGGACCCCCCGACTTGTTTTGTTGACTTAGAGGCACCGCTCCACTCAAAAAACACCACAGGCCCCTGCGCAACACCCTGTTTGATCGAGGAGGAGCCACAGGAAGACACAACTGAATTGCAGGCGAATAAGGAACCGCTGGGACGACTGGAAACGGACGACAAGCCGCACAAGCCGGCCTTGCCACCCCTCCTGCACTCGGAGCATCTGCAGCTAATATTTGAGGTATGAAGCCTGGTCGACGATCAGATTTTCAGAGCAGTCTGCGTCAGCCAACGCCTAGACATGCTCTATGTGGCCTATTCCAACACCACCCCTAAGCACCAATGCCCAACTTGTGCACAGTCGTATGTCATTACAACCAGTGAGGAAGAAATGAAGGACACTCACGAGAACGTCAAACAATAGGTCTTTCTGTCTGCATGTTTTTCTATTTGTCTTATGTAGTCGTTTACTAGGACTGTAGCTCTCTATTTAATAGTTTGGATAGCACTAGAATGTTGTTAATCATGAACACACTCCCTGGTTTCCTATGGGCAGGGTGGTGCAACAATTTCCTTGTTTTGTGCATGCTACTGAGGGAAAGCCAGTTGTCCTGGTTTCCTACACAGGCACGACAGCTCGCATCTATGTGTCATGAAAACTCTTTTTCTGAAGCTATAATATAATGGGATCTTCCTTTTTATTTAAAAAAGAAGAAGATAATTCTGGATCATTAAATTTTTTCCTACATATGACTATTCTAAATTAATCTACATATTCTATGTTGAATATAAAAAGGGTTTGAATTTTGTAGGGTTCGATTTACCTTCTGCCCATAATAATCAATATCATTTTTTCCTATTGACGTGTCTTGATTGTGTGGACAAACCTTAGGAGATTGTATAATAGAAATAGAGTATGATTTTGGTAAGTATAAATTCAAAAAGCATGGCCTACTACAAACAAATTATAGCTTCAATAAACATAGGTTCAATAACCACGACCTAGTATAAAAAACATTTACGAATAAGAATACCAAATTTTAAAATAAGACACTATGATTATCATCCAATAGATTTGTAAGCATTTGAATTTGTCATGTTTCATTTTATTGCTTATAAGTAATGGACATAAAAAAAAAATATGAATTTTAGGGTGAGCTCAATAGTATGTCCTTAACAATATAATGTTCACCATTTTTACCAATTATTATTTTAGCATAATCATCTTTAACCAAAAATGATAATGCAATAGTGTCCTAAATAAATAGAGAAAAATGATGAGCCCTCATAAAGAAACCACTTTAAAACAAGAATCTTGTTTTGTAATAGAAACCTTTAAATTATATTTCCATGTTATGATACTTAGTTACCTCATTTGTTATGATTTTGTGGGCATCCATTTAAGATATTACAACTATTATGTTTTAAAGAACTTAATTATGCTAAATAAATTAAGAAACTTTGAAGTAAATATACTTATGAGCATGAATATTTCTCCAATAATAAATTATTGCATGTATAACTTGATTTTCTTCATTCATAGTTCACATTAATTTGAAATGATCTAATACTAAGAAATTGAAACAAAAAGGTTTAATTACATATTATAGAAAATTGAAAGTATAAATACATTTATCTTTTATTCACTTTGTCTGAAAGAGATAAAATATAATACAATATACAAGATCATAATTCACATCCATAAATATTTGAGTACCTCTCTTTTTTAATACAACCAAAAAAATATTAAACACTTTATTTTAAGTTTCATAGTATTCTTCTTTAGCTCCTAAGTATCATAATTTTCATGTAAAATCCTTTCTATATCCCATCACAAAGTTCTCCAAAAGTTGTTCCATTAGATTGCATTCTTTTTTTTATACGTCAACGAATGAATATATATGGCCAAGCAATTTATTTTCATATGAAACAAGGAAAACCAAACTTCAATTTTTTATATGTATAATTGCATGGAGGAATTTTTTTATTTTACAAATTATCCATGACATTGGATATAATACAAACATTGTATTAAATGTAATAATTTTCAATATATATATATAAAATAACAATAGAAATTTATACAATATTAATATTAATAGTTTTGGACAAAATTATTATTCTATTGGAGATATGTTGTTATAAATTAATAAAATAAGATTGAAGGAAATAACAAGTCATATCAATACTATTAACTTGTCGTATTCACATGACATATTTTTATTTTGAATGTAAGATACAAGTGCTTAGATCAGTTAGATTAACATTAGATTAACATATTTTTCTCCACATGATATAAGAGGTTAGAATTAAAATATACTATTTGTTATAGATGTATCATTTTTAATGTTCAATTGTAGATAGGATTGAATATCTTCATGTACACACATTGTTTTTCCAATACTTAATTAGAAAGTCCATAATTACTTTTTTTTTTTTATANTCGATTTTGGATACATGTCAAATTTCAAAATCGCAGCAGATTAGTAACAACAGAGAAAGAAAAAAAAAAAAAACTTAAATATTTTCTAAAACATTTATATGCAATCATATTCATAATCTTTTATGACTATTACACTTTACATACATGTCAAATTTCAAAATCAAAATTCATAATCTTTTATGACTATTCGACTTTACATACATGTCAAATTTCAAAATCAAATATGTAATAGATTAGCAACAACTATAATATAATTTATGTAGTTCTTCAAACATCAAAATAACAACTTAAAAAACTAAAGGTATAGAGTAGTAAATCCATTATGAACTTCTTTAGAATCCGGTCCTCTAATTTTAGAATTGATAATCTTATCATGAAATTCAAAATAGTATGGAATAGGGAGAAATATTTATTTCTCGTATATATTTTAAAATTTTAAATTAATTCTAAAGCATAGTTCTTATTTCAATTTAAAATTGGATGTGAAACATGTAACAAATAATTATATTAAGGAAATTTATGAAATAATAAACATTATATTAACAATTAATAATTAATAATAGTTCAATTTCATGTTCATCTCACATCAATCTTTAAAATGTGAATCAAAATAGTAATGGTAAAATAAAATAAATATAAATAATCAATTTGGCAAAATTGTCTAAAATGATAGCATTTCAAATCCAATGTGACTGAAAATAGAAGAAATTGTAAAATAAAATAAATATAAATAATCAATTTTGCAAAATTGTCCAAAATGATAGCATTTCAAATCCAGTTTAAAAGTTCACCTATTCAAATTGTTTCTTGATTTGTTTATTTCTAATGATTTTTTTTCCCAACCAGAATATCTCCTTATTATTGACACCATTATTAATATTATTAATATTAGAACATTGGATATCCTGAATGGATATATAAATTCATTTTAGTAAAATATGCAATTATTGATAAAAATGATTTACTTTAATTCAAGTAATCATTTTTTTTTTTTTGTAAATTAGGATTTTGTATTAATTCGTGTCAAAAAATATAGTTGTATGAGATGCAATTAGCCACATGGTTGTGGTGCCCATGAGGGAAACCACCACGCCTATTGTCCAAAATCTAATATGGAAACAATGCCTAGCTCGGAAACCACCGTTGCCATAGTCATGCCAAAGAAAGTAAACTGTGCCATGAGGCCACATAGGGCCAAAAATTGTTATAGTGTACAAAAAGAGAAAGCAGTAAGGATGTTGAACCAAGAAATAGAAATAATGACGAAACATTAAAAACCTGGTCCAAGCCGTGGTCGTGCAAAAACCTGTTTTGTCGGTGCTTTTCCTTTTCCACGTTCAGCTATGGCTTGTCGAAGATCATGAAGAAAAATCATCAGGGCCTCCACTCTTCTCGAGCGGCCGGCTTCCCTATTCTATGCATTGAGTGTTGCCAATTTGATATCCTCTAGTTCTATTTTAATAGTGCTCAAAATATTCAGGAGCTCTGATAGCTCCTCACACTTGGCACACAAGAGAGTGAGGTGGGTGAAGAGAGGAGAGGAAGACTAGGACCCGAGAGGGGAGGTGGGATGAGGGGTGGTGAGAAGGGGGTGAGGAAGGGAGGGCGGGTAAGAGGGACGTCGAGGCGGGGAAGGAGGAGGAGATGCGTAGCCAAGTGAGTTCCCTAGAAAATTGAACCACTCAACCTTACATCCATAGCGGTTCGAGAGGAGGGAGAGGTCGCAGGGTGTTTGGTCAGGGGAGGGCACAATTACAAAGAGTTCCTCTTCAAGGGGAGGGGCCATTGGAAGGGGAGTGACAACTTCATAGGGGGGATAATAAAAAATAAAAAATAATATGGATAAAAAAAATATGGATAACCACTATGATTTATCATAAAATATAATAATCACTATGATTTATCATAAAAAATAATATGGATAATTTTGTTAAATTATTGAAAATAATTTGATTTGAAATCAAATATAAAATTTGAATAAAACTTGTTAAAAATATATTGTAACTGTTTTTTTATGTGAATGTTTTGATGTTAAAAAAATCATAAAAAGTTTAACCAATTTATTCTTGACTTAGTGAATGTTAAAAAATTTGAATGTCTGAAATGTAAATCCAATCATTGGAGAGATTTAATATGAAAATATTAACAAAATTAATAATTGAATCCTACTAGTAATATTGAATGAATGATAAACATGTCTCCATCCAAAACATTTCATATTCTTTAAAAAATGATATCCTTTAATCTATAAATTACAATGGATATTTCATTAGAATAATGGATCACAACAATTTGTTTTTCCAAGTCATCACAATAGATCTTACAATGTATTGAAATATTTAAGTATGTAATTTATTTCCTTAAACCTTATACAAATAAATAAAATAAAATCAACACACCATCCACACAAATAAACACAAAATTTGGCCTAGGAAAATTGATATGCTCCCTTTTCTTCATAAAGAAATGAAAATACAAAGAAAGGGGCACTATGTATGGAGTTTCCCTAGATATTATGGCTTGAACTAATAATATGCTACCTCCTCTATTATCTTTCATAACCCACTCTTAGATTCTCTACTCAAATATGGAACAATAAAAATACTAAAATAATGAAACCCCCTTTCTTAGTAGGAGTCCAATATTTAAGATAGTGAGATAGTTGTTTAGGGATAGGGTTAGGGTTTTTTCATACCTCAACCATCATTAGTGTTGCAGTTTTCTACCCTCTAGAATATTCTTGAAATTCCACATGTTCATCTTCATGTTCATCCCCCTATGTATGAGTAATGGCAGTTGGGAGTTACTTGCAATCCACTTACTACATTGGTGGTTACGAGGGTAGGTCAACTTGTGGGAATTATAATTTTCTCATATGAAGCTTGAGATGATTTTCATATCAATTGAAATCTTTCAGTATGTAGAATAACATTACAAAGATGGATCTATGCTTACAATTTTTTGACCCCAAAAAGTCTATTTTAATGCATTAAACTAGCTATAAAAGGTTTTGGACCCCAAATCAACAAACATGGACGTGCCCTTAAAATGAACATTGAAAGTAGTAAAATAGTATGAAGCTAAATGGAAAATTATATAATGATGCAATATGTATCATACCCCTCCTCATTTATAGAGGATGTTTGTCTTCAAATAATTTTGTAGAAGGAGGTGAGGAAATTTTTCCTCTACCTTCTCCCTAGAGTACAATTTGGCCTTTCCTAGAAGTTATCCTTTCAACTCTATCTACAAGAGTTCATGTTGCCCCTATTTGGTAGTTCTAAGCTAAGCTAACTTTTCAAAATTGTATCTTATGCCAACTCTACTTTGGTGCTAAGTTAACTATGATAGGTAGACATACTCCTCAATTTTCTGATCTAACATGAAAGGCTCATAGACTTTCATATTTTCTGAACTCACTATTAAGTAAATGTCCATGTAATGGAGTAGACTAAGTTTGTAGCCATTGCCTATATCATTCTCCAATACTTCAACATGATGATAACACAAATCATCATCTTAAGAGGACATTGTAGCCTTTCTTTGTTTAGATGCAACCTAGCTATGTCTCCCACCTTGAATGTTTTCTCAATTTTGTGTTGATCATGTGAGGCTTTGTACTTTTCATGTGATTTATTCAATATGTCTTGTACTTGCAAACAAATCTTGCTAATCTTATCATATTGCTAATCTTATCATTTTTTTTTTTCAATGCATATAATGTGTTGTCTTCCATCACTCCTTGCTATCCATACAAAATATCCAAGGGTGAACTCACCAAATATACTCAGTAAGTTTCATTCAGAATCAGTAAATGTATGAACTGTAATGTATGAACTGTAATGTTATAAGAATGTTGAATACAAATCAAATTTCCATCCAAGGTATTTTGATAAGTCTCATTATAATCCATCAAAATTTGAACGAATGTCATGTTAAATACTTCTTTCTACATATATGTCAATTCAATGGAATCTCCTCAACTTGGTGTCCATATATTCTATTCTACCAAAGTGTAATCCAAAAGTCACTGGAAAATATAGTATCCCAATTTGATATTATTCTCTTTGGTATCCCAAAGTGCACACAAACCTGTTTTAAGATGGTTAACCGTCTGTTTGCCCTTTTGCTCCGAACTGTTCGGATCTTTTTCCATAGAAAGTCTACATATATCCCTTTGTGCAGACATGGTATCCTCAGCTGCAGATGACAAAGATCTTCCCAATACCCAGGGCGATTTCGTTTGGATAACTTTGTCCTAAAAAATACCGAAGTTCATATGCCTGGTTTTCATATATTCAATTATCTCCAACAAAGCAACGAATTCCTCGAAATTGCCGTGCGCTGGAGTTTGTCCTCTAATCGATCTGTTTCATTTTGTGAAGCCTCCTGTTGAGAGAAGCACATAACTCCAACTCGAACAAGTGTTTCGGTCCATTGATATACTTATTCAAGGGTTCATCAATAACACAGGAAACTGGCACCGATACCAAGAGTTGAGAATAAAGAGATCAGAAGGTGAACATCCTTACCGTAGCTGCGGCCGCCATTTCCAATAACCCTTAGAGCCCGAACGAACCCACTCAATTCACAAGAAACTTCACAGAGAACAGTCAATATCTCTGTCTCCCTTATATAATGAATCGCTCACGTAAGGCACAAGGGTAGAAATAATTTACTTAACGAAGAAAATTCAGCATGAGTTAGATTTAGATTAAAGTGGGTACATTGTTTCACTAGATAGAGAAGCTTTGAGATTGATGGTTCATAGGGATGGTAGAAACATTTATTTTCTTTTCATGTATTTGGAAGGAATTGAATTCATATGTTGTAGAATGACAGAGTTTAATATCTAGTGGTCAAAACTGTTGGAGCTCACGCATCTACTTTGCAAAATGCCAACAGATAAAACAAAGAAAGAACCCCAAACCGTTTTTATATCTTAGTAATTAAAACAGAGTGCAGCCATTACATATCAGAATCTATTCATTACAGAAAACAGAGTACAGCAGAAGCTTCATTTACAAAAAACAGAGTATTTTTTCAGAGTCGGGGAAGCTTCACGAACACTCTAATTAGCAGAAGAGTCTAGATACATAGCAGAATGAAGAATAAGGAGGGAAGAATTTAATGCGGGAGTTGGAGAGTAGTTGACAAAATTTATGGCAGGGGAGATTAATAAGTCTAGCATCCACGTCACCAACACTCCCCCTTAATCTTCACTGCCATGTATGTCTGCAATACCAATCTCCTCCCGGAGATGCTCAAAAAC